>JBCEWC010002629.1:0-33504 GCA_038996855.1 Solanum aculeatissimum
TTAGATATAGCTAAAACAAGTTTCCGGTAACTTCCGAAGCACATTTTTAGGAACTTTTTGGGTCGTTTCACTAGGTTGGTTAGGATAATTAGGGGATCCAAATGACATAGTTTAGGGCTTAGAATGATTGAAAAAGTCAAAAACACCCTTCATTAAAAACTGTCGATGTCATCCAAGAGACTCCTCTTAATGGATGTGGTAGGACATACGACTCGCAAAATGTCTCGTAGACTAGTGTGTCATAAAAGTTAAGTTACTAGAATTGTTGCTTTCAATCCACGAATACATAGATGGCTCATAGAAACACATATGGGTCGTAAGACCCTCCGTAACAAGCTTTCTTAGACAAGTTTTTGGTTCCTTTAGGCTTCCTTCCACGATACCCACCTATGGGTCGTAGAAGATTCTATGGCTCGTCTGTTGCCTCATAAGTCATGTTCTAGAAGTTTGCCTTTTGCCAATTTTCCTTAGCAATTACCACGAGGTAACATATGACCCATGGATACTTTTACAGATTGTAGATGGGCTCGTAAAGACAAACTTTTAGGGTTTTTCTCTACCTTCACTTCTTCCATGCTTATAAATATGAGGGGTGTTACATATAGAATCCCCTTATAATAGATACCTTGCATAACGTATCATATGTGGGTTTTTTTAGGAATTCAAGGCAGGATTCTTTATCTAGGGAAAATTGTGTGGAAAAATGGTCTCATTCAATTTTTAGGTCAATCGTACGGAAAAATAATTTTTTGCAACTTTTAACACTTTCTGAAGGCATGCTCAACCTCTCCGCATCGAGGATAGGGTTCATTTTAGTTGAAAATGATGAAAACTCATTCCAGGGCAAAATCAAGAGATAATCAAACTTTGAGCAAAAATGACCTATGCCAAAACAAGTCCGCATTGTCCCTTGGTTTCACTGTAGCACAAATTTTTCTAAAAAATTCCAAATTGAAGTAAGGGAAATTGGGACAAATCCCTGAACCCTTATAGACAGGAATTCAAGAAATATATCTCATTTTTAACCTATTTTAGACACCAAAACTCCTAATTTCCTTTCAAAACCTCTGAAGACTTCTCTTCTAAATTTCATCCTCAACTTCTAGGATTTCTATAATGACCTTTAGTTTAGGAGCCTTGAGTGCAGAAAAGTTGGGCAGAAAAATTACCTGAAGTCTAATTTACAAGGGAACTTACGACTCGTAAGTGCACATATGGTTTGTATGTTGGGTCCTTAAATGTAAAATTCAGGAAAGGAAAAATGTTTCCAAGTATGAGGTAACCTACGGGCTAAGTGATGGCCTGTATAATAAATTATGGTCCGTAGATGGATTCGTAAGTGGGACCCTAGACATGAAGGAAATATGTAGTCTTTCTAGAAGGTGACTTATGTGTTACTAGATATCCCGTGGACTAGGACATGGATCGTAACATCTATTTGTGGTCTTGGGTCCAGCAGAATCAGTTTCAGGATTTCATATGTGATACCAAATGAGAGAGACCTACATCCTATGGATCAACTTACGACTCGTAATCGTGGTTTCCTAAGTCGATTTTTAAAAGTTTTATGAGGGATAATTTGTCATTTCCATCAGTTCTATTCCTGAACTGTGTCATTTTGGGAGCAAAAACAGGTCTTAAATCAGCCTTAAATCCCTAAGAAGCCTCATTCTCTTCATTCACTCAACTCTCTAAAATTCCTAAGGCAAGGAGATCTCAAGAACAAGTTAGGGCAAGGGCTAGGGTTCCAAGATTTCTTCTTCAATTATACAAGTTTGTTTCTCTCCAATTCTCCTACGGTAAGTGAGTTTATTTATGGATATCCTTCCACCCAAAAATTTCCTTTTTAAGTATTTTACCTTTCTTTAAGTTCCTTTAAGATATATGAATGCTTACGTTAATTTCATGATGTTTTAAGTTATTAAATGCTATTCATGATACCTTATGATTACTTTACTAAGTATATATGCATGTTTGAGCTATTGATGATAACCACATGATGGTTTTGATGATGATGATGTTTGGGCATTTTCGTTGGTCCTTAAAATAGGAATTTCCTTATGTTTCATGTGTTTTAGGATTGTTCCATTATAAAAGCTAAGCCCACCTAGTTTTCAAGTAAATATTTGTACAATTTGAAGTATTGATTAGGGCATTAAAGAAAAGTTTTAAAATTTAATTTTTCAAATATATAAGCATTTTGACAATTTTCCTAAAGATGTTTAAGAAAGGTCCCCAAGATGAAAGGGCAATACTCAATTGGCAGTTCCTAAGTTCGAGCTACTCTTATGATTGCTACTTATAATTCTAAGTTATGTTTTGAAGATTTCTGTGGGATGACTTAGCACCGAATATGGCATTTAGGTGGGGTTCGGTAAGAGAACCTTATAAGTAACCCGTTGTTGCATTAACTATGTACGGCTATAGGAGCCCTTGTAGGCTAGGCTAGTGGGTCCACCTAGGCCATTTATGTTATTATGATGCATGCAAAGTTGACGGAGTTCCACCTGGCATGTGGTCTCCCCATGCTAATGTAGGGGGTTATGTTAGATTTCATGTAGTAGCTCACAATGTCTTACATGTCGGTTAAGGTCTTCTCCCATTAATATATGACTCTATGACATGATTTCATTACTTATGTTTTCTCATGCATTTGACCTCATTCATATTGAGCCATGTCATTTACTCATGCATGAGTTTGTATGTTGCCCAAACTGCACCTCCAATTAGAGGATAAGTGGTCACTGTAAAAAAATAGTACCTAACAAAGGTTAAGGTCGAATCCTATAGAGAATATGATTAGACCTGGAGTAATTACGAGTAATTTGAGTTGAATTAACCTACTTATCTTCTGATAAGGGGGAATTTTATAATTGATGTAAGTAGACTTAAACTAGAAGCAAGTGTTGTAAAATTAGTGAAAGAAGTAACTAGGATATTGTGTTCCCCATGAATTTCTAATTTAGTATCACCAAATAATCATAATGTTTTATAGTGTGTACCATGAAGAATAGTAAGTTAAGTTTACCAAACCCTTTGATCAAGCGAGAGGTAAATCTTATTACATGATTTGATCCATCCCCGTTGTGGGACATTTCTAACCCTTACCTTTTGTTCCAGTACAACCGCCCCTTGATCTAGTCTTGTTGATTAGATGAGAGGGATCACATCAAATCTTGTTAACTACCCTCTTTTCCCTTTCCTTACCACCTTGATCCAGTCGATAAGAATTAGGGCAAGTTCTAACATTGTCCACCATTAAAAAACATTCACATCGAAGGGTATAATTAATACATGCGTGCACACTTTCCAAGAATTACAAATTATCCAATTTTACCTTGTTAGTTCTTCATGGTTCCCATAATCCTAGTTGTGAATTCAGCTATTCGTGATCATTGTTGATGAGAAAATCATGTTAAAGAGTAGCATAATTAAATACTTACAATGATGAATTCAAGAACAATAAATCCAAAATTCTCCACAAGAAATCACGATATCATAATCACAATGTAAGAATCACAAAAGATGAAGTCTCCAAGTGTTCCTCTTTTCTCTCTTGTGTCTCTCAGTGTTTTTTCTATATCTGGTACGTCCTCTCCTCTAAATAAACCTAAAAACCTATTTATAATCATTAAAATACAAATCTAAAATAAAATAGCAAAACTAGATTCGGCAACTTCTACGAAATAGGTTACGAGCCGTATAAAGAACCACAACCCGTACTCGGGCTTCATACTCTACAACTTCCAAAACCATACCTTAATTCAATATGACCTTCTTACGAGCCATCTTCTGACTTAAGGCCCATGAAGGGTTTCGTCTGACCATTTTTTCAAAACTCTTGAAAATATGATCCTTCAGGCACAACCCTAATCCAAGACTCAGAAATAATTCTACGTTTCATCTAGCAGTCCCTAGATGTAACTTTTGAAAATCGGCCCTTTACTAGATCTCACTCAAAAAACCAATCTACGACTTGTGCAATGAACCACGACCCTTAGAGTTGTCCATAGATCACCAAAAACTACATTTCTGCAACACTTTGCCCAAAATAAAACTGAATCTTGTAATCCTTCAAAATAAACATAAAAACACATCAAACTCACTAACATCGCTTTGAGAACACACAAAATTCCAAGTTGTAAGCATCAAACATATTGTATTTTTGCAGCACATTAACACCCTCAACTTAAAATTATTGCTTTTCCTTAAGAGGCGGACTGAATCTACATATGCAGTATAGCAACACATAGACCTCAATCTATTGGCATACATCATTTCAAAATCAATCTCAAATATCCAAACTAACACATCAGTGCCTATCAGATAGTCATCAAACAAACCAATACAGATCAATATATATGACAGTGCAACTATGACACACAAGGTAACCACAGATAAGCCACAATCACTGAAATAACCTATAATCAACAGTGTACTCAAGTGCCTTTACAAAAACAAGTCCCATATCTCACTCCTGATAGTATTTTCAAATTTAATGCTTGGGACTAACAAAATCACTCTCACTCACAACAAAAATTCAAACACTGTGCTTATTGCCATATGTTTTCCCCTATACTCATGACCATGACCTTCGACTACTTGGACTAGGATCACTATAGGACTTTCTTGGCTTGTAACATAGGCTTAGGGGGCTTTGGTATGATGTTTTGGGAACATAAAGTGACTAATGGCCCTCCTTGATACTGCGTCATTCTACACATTTGACCTACCAACACTGTTTTTTTCAACTCATTCTTCCCTGTTCCTATTTTAGACCTTATTGGGTGTCTTTCTCAAACTTTTAAGTTCTTTGTGTTTTGTTTTTCACATTCTTTTTTCTTTTTAGCTCATTATTTAGGAATCTTTTCATTTTTCCTGCACCTATAGCACATTAGACCCCTATTTTATGCATCGTTATATTTCACCCTATTTAGTGTGATTTTCCTTACACCAACCACCCTCAACTTAGGCTTTTGGCTTGCGTTGAGGTGCACAATATCCAACCTATGAACCAGGGCCACTTTTGGTAGCCACCCTAAACTTATGCTTTTTTTCCTGAGTCAAGGTGCATAATATTCAAGGAAGGACCAATGGCAAATTTAGGATTTCATATTCAAAAAAGGCTTGGTTACTTAGGTGTTTCCAAAGAAAATGGTACATGTAAAGCTCAAATATTAGGAATAAGGGATACATCAAGCATTTGGTTGGTTATTTAGGCTATGTGGACTAATATGAGCAATGACCTAATATCCTTACCTAAATAATTCACCTATAGTCTCATTCTGAGTAACAAGGCAAGTTCTGAATTAAAACACAACACAAGAATTTTGCAAAAAAGATCACACACATTTAGCAATGATTACACTATCAACACAGCCTCTCGTATCATGTTTCGCATCACAATTAAACCTCAACTTATCAGAAAAAGCACTATCAATTACCGAATTCACATGGTTGTTATCAAAACTGCCTAACACAAAAATTTGATAGGTATCATTTTTCCACAAAAACTAACATATGCCACATACTTTAGTACAATATTCTACTAATACTACTTACACATCCTAAATGCGCCAGTTAAACAAAAAATAAATATCCTTAGGGAAAGAACACAAGTAAGAAACTCAGACTTCACTGAGGCCTATAACTACCCACACTCCATCGGAATAAATTTGCATTGTCCTCAATATACAAAATATATCACAATAAAGCATAGGGGTAAAATAAGAACATACCTGGGCACCTAAGCACTGATATCTGATTATGTCTAACCACTCTTTACCTTCTTAGTGCTCTCTTCAACAGTAGCATCATGATCGTAGGGTCCAACACCCCTCACCTTCTCAAGCTCATGAACTTGTCAGGCCTGGTCATCTGTAGTGGAGCCCTGCCTAGTAGCCTTGAACTGCTGCATCTCTATCAACTTTATATATCACCTCAATGCATTTGGATTATCATCCTCAAGATGAGAACTCTTCTAGAGGGCGCAGAGTGGTATATATTCTAGCATAAACAAATAAACAACTGTCTCAGCGGTGTTAGTTGGAGGAAGCACAATTGGTGCTGATACTACTATCCTCATCTCAGTATAGAGCTACTGGATCTCCTCCTGAATGGCTGTCAAGTCAGCAGGTTGGGCTGAACCGAGGATCTGCTCGACTCAACTCTCAAACGCATCTATGTAGTTATGTACTAGTGTAAGCCTCTCCTGAATGGTGATGACATAGTACGTTTACATACACTTCTCAGCCTTTGAAATGGCCTGGCTAACCCAAGTCCAGATCTTTTGTAATAATTAAGTCAACTGAGACTTAGCACGAACTAGTCATTGCACCAGGGTCTTGATCGATGTCGTAGACACATATACCATGCCAGAGGGGGAAGGCTGTGTAGACACGGCCTCTGGTGCAGGAGTAGAAGTAGTAGGGGTCCCTCTTTCTCTATTACCCACTATTTGTGGGAACCCATCAGTATCTGGAGCAGCAATAGAAGTCGAAGGCTCAGACAGTGGTGATATGGAAAACATCTCTGATAAGTGGATGGGAAGTTGTGGTGCTCGCCGAAGGGCCACAGTATTCTCATCATCCTTAATCATGATGGCATCTAATGTCCTCTAAACCTCGATCAAAGTGTCCAACTGATATAGAATCTCCACCCCTGCCACTATACATATGCGATAGATAAAGAACAAGAAGAGGATAGAGGTAGACCTCTTCAGGGCTGCCTCATGAATCTGATCTGCTATCAAGTGGGACCAATCAATTTCACAGCCAGCCAATATGCTGGCAACCAGTATTATGTGATTCAGTGTCAAGGTATTATCAGCATGGGTAGGTCAAATTCGTGAACAAACAACAACCCACAAAAACTTACCGGTAAAGCTAAGTGATGCCTTCACTATCGTTACTAATGTAGAAACCCAGTTAGGGTCCTAACCCTGGTTGACAATATGGTTGGCGATCCATCTTATAAGTATGGCCTTTTGAGTTATATCTCTCATTAAGCCTTGGTCTGCTCCAATCAGTGATCATACTCAGTTGTAGTCCTAGGAGCTCGATACTCGGGACCAAGAAGAATGTGACGGATGGTGGTCTCAAATATGTCAACTAAAACACATCTCTCCATTGTCTGTGTAATGCAGGGTTGATAAAGGATTCTCTTCCCTTTCGGGGTTGACTCTATAATAGTGGTAGCATATAACGCGTAGAACTCTCAAACCATCATCGTGGAGTACTTCCTCGATGGGGATACCAACCACTCTAACTTGTAATGAGCTATGGTGTCCAGATTCCAGGGACACCATCAAGCCTAGATGTGATGATCCAGGGCTCCTCAAATATAGTTTGAGCCTATCAGCTATGCTCGTCATGTTATAGATTATCTCGGTATATGTGTTACATACCTCGCACACACCATATACTAGTAAAAGAATCTAGATGCGAAGGTGGTGCTGGGGTAGACTCCATAGCCTCCGACTCCTTTCCTGAGCTGAATCCATCTCTCTGTCCTAATCCAAACCCTAACCCCTCACCGGAGGAAGTCATTTATATGGAGCTACTCTGTCTATCACCTCTCTCGTCAAACTGGGGAGGCCGATTAACTATGGCTAAAGTATGGGATGGATCAATCTATCTAGTAGTCTTCTGAGTCTATCGTGGCTAAATGCCTTTATCTAGATGGGCGTTGAGCTCCTCTACTGATCCACTAGCCTCAGACTTAGTCGGCTCATCTTGTAACAGATCCCACATGGCCTATATCTAATCTTGCTTGGGTCTGGAAGATATAGTACCTGAAATTAAACCATTAACCCACAAATTACTCCCACTAGTACAGGAAAGAAATAAAGTTACAAAAATATGTGACAGAAGAACCTACGAAGGCTCGTTTACGAGCCGTAGGGAAAACCAGGGGTTGTAGAAGGCCTTCATAGGTGGCAGGGTACAGTAGATCAATTTTACTGGAAAATGCCCCTATGTGACCAGGTAAGGCTCATAGATTTGACTATGAGCCATAGAGTGAGTCGTAAGTGTAATCCCAAAACCAAAAGAAACTCAAGCATGAAACCTATGAAAGCAGGTTATGAGCCATAGTCTAGACTACGACCTGTAAATGGTTTTGTCTGATGAGATCCTAGAAAATCCCAAGTTGTTGGACATACTTACGAGGGGCAACTATGGTCCATGAATTAATCCACGGGCTGTAGAAGACCCTCGTGCCGTAAAAATATAGCAACCTAATTTTTCTAAGCTCATCAAATGATTTCCATTAATTACTATAGGACCCAAAATCACAACCAAGAACAAGGCATGCCATGTTTTTAAGCAAGATTCACGTACTCAATCACAAGTTCACCAAGTTACCCACACCCCATATGCGTGACTTATTTATCTACCCCATTATGTATCAATTGTACATACACATACCACTTTAAGCATCATTGGACAACAAATGTTCAAGCTATCATTCACACATGCAATCACATGCCAATTTTTAGTCAAATAACGTAATCTAATTTTGATGACAAGTGACTACGGATTTCAAACAATGGCATACAAGCACTTTGTGGCTAATACATATATTATATTATTTCGGCTTATACAAGAATAGGTAACACCTATTATTAGAATCATAAACCTTGGAGCACTATACCTAACAATATTTTAACCTATTGACTTAATTTCCAGTAAGATATAGAAAATCAAGTCAAGAACATTCTAGAATTTGATCAAGAAGTCAAGAAATTACAAGAGATAACTGAGAAAATAGAACACTAAGTGCGCCGGAGAGTAGCCAAAAATTAGTCGAAAAATATGGAGGTCGTTGGGACGGTGGACGGAGATTTGGAGAAGAAGGAGGGGTTTGGGTATTTTGGGAAATTATGGGAAGAATGAGGGGTAAATGATTTTCCCCTCTTTTAAACAATTTACTGGGTTGGGTTAAAAGTGGGTGCATGTTCCACGAAACCCGACTACGAGCTATAAAAGAATCTATAGCTCATAGGTCGTAGTCTCATAGTTTGTCTAAACCCTAGTTTAGGATTGGCACTATGGATCTTTCTATGGGTCATACATTGACATATAAGTCATATGTTAGATGGTAGATGCCCCCAACACTTAGCAGGTTTGAGGAATCATACTTGTAGTCCATGAGCCCCATTCATGACTCATAGTATTATCTAAGAGCCATAAAGTTGGCTCGTGGACTGGAGTATATAATAGTTTATTTGGTTAAAGTGAAACTATGGGTTAGTGTACGGGTTGTGGTATGAACCATGACTCATAGAATTGGTCGTAGACTCAACGTTTCTCAATTTTAAGCACTGATTTTCTAAGTTAGCCTTGTTCTTTTATGTCCTTCATAGAACAAATTATTACCCTATAAGCCACCAATCCTTGAGTCCAAAATTACAATCAAAATAAGAAAATTAACTACATGTTTAGAGAGCTGAAATAAAACAAAAAACATAATTGTTACATAAGATATTTTAGGTTTCCTCCCAAGTAGAGCCTGATTTATTGTCACAACACGACTTGGGCAACTTGGTTACTCACACTCCGCCAATTGACCAAACTTTAATTTTCAAGCCACCGGGCCTCGTCATAGACTGACAAATATTGAAGACGACTTCTTCATCATTCGATCTAAACTTAAGTTAGCCTAATTCCATATCCACCAGACCTCGCCCAGTGGCTTGGAAAGGCCTTCCCAAGATGATTGGAACTTTGAAGTCAACTTCACAATTCAGGATCACAAAGTCTGTGGGTAAAATAATTTTTTTTCACTTTGATGAGAACATCATATACAGTATTCCCATAGGCTTTTTCACCATACTGTCAGTCATCAAAAACCGCATGCGCGTCGGAGTTGGGGCTCCAAGCCCATCTTTTTAAATATTGCAGGAGACATTAAAATTATGTTGGTGCCTATATCACACAATGCCTTTGCAAATTCCATATCTCCAATGGTCCAGGGTATGGTGAATGCTCTGGGGTCTTCTTTCTTTTGCACCAAGGACCTCGTTGCTATCGCACTATAATTTTGAAGCTCTTGGGACAACACTTGGCTCACCATCCTCTCTTTAGTCACCAACTCCTTCATAAACTTTATATATCTGGGAATTTTCTCTAATGCCTTAATGAGAGGAATATTGATCGTAAGTTATTTCAACATAGAGATGAAGTGTTGAAACTTACCCTCCTTCTATTTCTTTTTAAGTGTTTAAGGGAAAAGAGGGGGAGGTCTAAGTATAGATTTCAACTTCTAGGGCATCACTACCTCTTTACTCACCCCATCCTTAGTGCTAGCATCTATGGTCTCTGCATCCTTGCTATCTACTATCTCCTCAGGAAATTCATCATTATCAATTGGCAGTGGTGGGTCAATGGTCTATTTTCCACCACATGTCGTTACTGCCATACACTACTCCTCATTTTTTAGATTATGTAGTGTGTTTCTGGGAAATGTACCTTTTTGTGTTAGTTCAAGTGCATCGACATCTAATCAAACTGTTCCTCCTAATACTTGATATCAATAAAATGAGACTCAATCTTTTGGTTAATGCTAGAGATGTCAAATTTCATCTCTTTCAGCGTCTCATCCTGAGCATTAGCCTTCTTCAACAATCTATTAAACATCTTCTCAATCCTCAAATTACCAACCCTAGGGTCACAGTTTTGTGATGAAACATACGCTCCATTCCTATAACCATCTCTGCGATCCCAAGCAGTATCTCTCTCCTGGCCCTTGTTCCTATCATAGTAGCCAACTCAATCATTGTCTCTAAAAATGTCATCTCTATTAAAGTTCCAACCTTGATATCCTTGTCCTTGGTGCCAATAATCCTGATTAGACCCTTGGGAGTCGGTCTTGAAACATCCTGTCTAATTAGTGAAAAAGCAAATGCCCTCATCATAGTAAGGCTCCTCATACATGGGTGCTCGTAGAGGCTGATGATTGACTGTGTTCGCACGCTCCTAACTTTGCTTCATCAACAACCCCACATTAGTACTAATCTGAGCCAACGCTTGCATCATCTCCTCATTTATTTATCCCTGTGCTAGATTAGTGCTAATTGAGAATGAGATTTAAGTCATCGACTTATCTATTATCCCTTATGCATGGTTTATCTTAGCCCCTCTCTCCCACCATTCAGCTTTAACCAAAAATGGACAATCTAAAAATGAGCCTCCCATGATAGTGTTAGCAACAGGTGATTGAACTCTGTGAGAGCTCGGATATCCATATTATCACCTCGCCTATTAGAGACAATGGGAAGACATGGAGCCCAATGACATTCATGGATAGATTTTGGTTCCCCATCTTACAAATAAATATGACATTGTGTAGATGGTTATGCGGATCCTTAGATGGTTATGCGGATCCTCTGATGGTAGGCCTGCGAACAATCCTCTATTTTGCAACATTCGAAGTAACCCACTCGAGATGACAAATTATGTATTATCCAGGTAACACAATAGATCTAGTGACATCCACTTCCATAGGGTCAAGCTTGTATAGACTCCATATGTTAGCCGCAACTTGAAGATCCTATGGTGGTGGATTCACACCCTTAAGTGGTGGTGGGTCATTATTATTCTAGTTCAGTGCTACATTTATGGCATTATTTGCAGCATTGTTCGCGTTGTTTTGGGTCATTCTTCTCAGTGTCCTCCGGATCTCAGGGTCAAACGGAGTCAAGGGATTGCCTCGACTTTGAGTTTTTTTTGTATGCACTACACCTATACACTGAAATAAAATAAAAACAACATGAAACATAAAATAAGGAAAATAAAAGTTAATTCACAAATGACCCAAATTAAAAAAGTCTAAAGTCGTATTCCTCAGCAACGGCGCCAATATTTTGGTGTCGCCCACACTACCTTCCAGTTAGAGGATAAGCGGTCTCTATCAAAATATAATACCTAAAAAAGGGTTAAGGTCGAATCCAATAAGGAATATGATTAGACCTAGAGTAATTATGAGTAATTTAAGTCTAATTAACCTACTTATCTCCCGAATGGGGGGGGGGGGATTTTATAATTGCAGTAAGTAAACCTAAACTAGAAGAAAGTGTTGTAAAATTGGTGAGATAAATAACAAGGGTATTGTGTTCCCCATGAATTCCTAAATTAGTATCACCAGATAATCATAATCCTTTTCTAGTGTATAGCATGCAAATGGTAAGTTAAGTTTACCAAACTCTTTGATCCAAGGGATAGGTAAATTTTATTACGTGATTTGATCCATCCCCACAGTGTGACATTACTAACCCTTACCTTTTGTTCCAGTACAACCGCCCCTTGATCTAGTTTGGTTGATTAGACGAGAAGGATCACATCGAATCCTATTAACTACACCCTTTTTTTATTCCTTAACATCTTGATCCAGTCGATAAAATTAGGGAAATTTATAAGGTTGGACACCATTAAAAAGCATTCATATCGAAGGGAATAATTAATACATGCATGCACACTTTCCAAGAATTACGGATTATCCAATTTTACCTTGTTAGTTCTTTGTGGTTCCCACAACTCTAGTTGTGGATTTATCTATGCATGATCACTGTAGATGAGAAAATAATGTTAAAGAGTAGAATAATTAAACACTTAAAATGATGAATTTAAGAACAAGAAACAAAAATTTCCTCACAAGAAATCACGATGTAATAATCCCAATGTAAGAATCACAAAAGATAAAGTCTCAAGTGTTCCTCTATTCTCTCTTGCGTCTCTCAGCATTTTCTATATTTGGTATGCCCTCTGCTCTAAAATATCTAAAAAACTATTTACAATAACCAAAATACAAATCCAAAATAAAATAGGAAAACTGGATTCAACAGCTTTTATAGACTGGGTTATGGGCCGCATAAACAACCACAACCTGTACCTGGGATTCATACTCTGCAACTTTCAAAAATAGACTTTAATTCCATGAGACCTTATTATGGGTCATCTTCTAACTTATTTCCCATGGAGGGTTTCGTCTTACCACTTTTCTTAGACTCCTAAAAATTGGATCCTCCAGGAACGATCCTAATCCCTGACTTGTAAATAATTTGATGGATCTTCTGACATTCCATGGATGTAACTTCTGAAAATTGGCCCCTTACTAGATCTCACTCATGAAACCAACCTATAGCCTGTGGAATGAACCATGACCCTTAGAGTTGTTCGTAGATCACCAAAAACTATAGTTCTGAGTACTTTTCCAAAAATCAAATCAAATTTTTTAATCCTGCAAAATAAAAAAAAAACACCAAACCCACTAACATCACTTTGAGAATACACAAAATTCCAAGCAAGCATCAAAAGTGTTATATTTTTGGAGTACATCAGTTTGCATTGACCTTATCTACTATGTATGAATATGTTTTATTATGAATGATGACATTAAAATTTCATGCATTGCATTGTATCTCACATACTTAGTACATTCCAAAAGTACTAACGCACATTTTCCAGCATGATTAACCATGTAAGGACAAGCACTTCTCCACAGGCTCGAGGCTAGTTTTCAGCGTCCAAGACTAGTAGTTTTATTATGGTGAGCCCTTAGTTCAGGGACTCTACCTTTTTTCTTTTCATCTTGTACTTTTATTTTAAGATGATGTATTTATGGCCCTTTTGAGGCTTTTACTTTATATGTAGTACAATTATGGATTCTTTTCTATTTGATGAAAACTTATCATACCAGTTCCTTCCATTTATGTAGTGGTTGGTATGCATATGGACAATGAATGTTAGCTATTCCACTACTTTTTAATGTTGTTTCATTGCTTAAATGACCCATAACCCTTTTTCCCTTATTTTCTGCAGATGTTTTTAATTGAATGCTTAAGATGCTTTGATGGATTGGGTGAGGTTTCTTTGGGTATCTCATTCACCATATGATGACTAGGTCCTTGGGTCATGTCGTTACAAACATTGTATCAGAGCATGAGATTTTAAAATGTTTCTTAGATTTCTATGCATACCCCGTAGCGTAGAGTCTCATTCAAAGTTGTGAAGTGTTCCATCACCTTGGGTGAGAGGCTGTGAGATGGTTTAGGGAAGTCTTCCTTTCTTTCTTATTCATGTCATGCCTCAGAGTTAAATAAGGTTTTCCATTAACTAATGGTTTCCATTTTCTTGTTTTTATATCATACCACCACGAAGAGCTCCCTATTAATGAGGTACTCTAGAATAATAAGTTCCTCCACTCTAACAAGATAATGGAGTGTTACATTCGTTTTACAAGCCACCTTTGCATTGTTGTCGTAGGCATTGGATAATCGAGCCAACAGGGAGGTAGCCATCCCTCCTCAAGTGCCAACTCCGACCAGTAGAGTGTGTGACTTTATGCGGATGAACCTATTAGAATTTCATAGGTCTAAGGTAGAGAAGGATCCTATTGATTTTATCGAAGAGGCCTATCGAGTTGTTGCATTGATGGGCATTTTGTTACAAAATAAAGTTGAGTTGGTGGCCTACTAACTCAAAGGAGTGGCTAAGAGTTCGTTCAAGCAATGTGCCGATGAGAGAGGCCAAATAGCATGCCCTATCGCTTGGACCCATTCTTCCCCATTGAGCTAAGGGAGGCAAATCTCCAAGAGTTTATCAACTTGAAGCAAGGGACCATGAGTGTGAGGGAGTATGCGCTCAAATTTACAAAGTTATCAAAGTATACTCCCTTTATTGTCGTTTATCCAAAGGTTCGAATGTGTAAGTTTTTTTTTGTGTCTCCGAGTTGGTATCTAATGAATGCAATATGGCCATGTTCTTCAAGTAGATGGACATCTCCCACCTAATGACCTTTGCAGAACAAATTAAATAGGAGAAGCTTCAGGAGAGGGCGAGGGAGTACAAGAGGGCTCATATTGATGGTAGGAAATATTCTCACCAAAGGGGTGGTGGCCATAAGTTCCAAGATGGCCAAATTCAAAGTGGTCAAGGATCCACCAACACTCCTCCACCAAATGACCAAGTATAAGGGATTGCTCCAAAGTCCCAACTGCCCCATGTGTGGAAGACCCCATAAGGGGGAATGCTTAGCCGGGTCCAAGGCTTGCTTCACTTGTTGAAGTCTGACCACTATGCCAAGGATTGTAGGAACAAAGGCACGATGCCCCAAGGATAAAGGGGTCAAGCTCAAGGTTCCCAAAGGACTAACTAGTTATATGTTTTTCACGGTAGCCAAGAGGTCAAAGAAGCTTTGAATGTGGTCACTGTTATGTTAAGAGTTTTTTTATTTTGATTCATAAGCACTTTTAGATCAGTGAGCAAATTTATCTTTTGTAACCCCATTCCCTGCGAATAAGTTCCTTGTGTGTCCCGAAAATCCTCCATGAACCCTATGAGGTAAGTAACCCTGTAGGAGAGTCTATATAGCCCGAAGAGTCTATAAAAAGTGTCCCATCTCCATCTTGCACAGAGTAGTCTTATGTGATTTAGTTGAACTCTCTATGGTGGATTTTGATGAGATCCTTGGGATGGATTAGTTCCATGCTTCCTATGCTTCTATTAATTGTAGAACCCATCGGGTCAAGTTTCAATTCCCTAATAAGTCAATTCTTGAATGGGAGGGTAGTAACTCTTCATGTAGAGGTCAGTTCATTTCTTTCTTAAAATCCTATAAAATGATTTCCACAGGGTGCATCTACCACTTGGTAAGAGTCAAAGATGTCACCTCTAGAGTCCCTTCTCTTGAGTCAGTCCCTGTGGTAAATGACTTCCCTGATGGCATTTCGTATGAGTTATTGGGTGTTCCTCCTAAAAGAGAAATAAATTTTGGCATAAATATCCTACCCGATATTCATCCCATCTGAATCTTTCGTATAGAATGGCTCCCATGGAGTTGAAAGAGTTGAAAGAGCAATTGACGAATTTATTGGAGAAGGGTTTTATCAGGCCTAGTCAGTCTCCAAAGGCTACTCCGATTTTATTGGTGAGAAAGAAGGATGGGTCACTCTGTATGTACATCAATTATCGACAGATTAATAAGGTCACCATTAAGAACACGTATACCCTTTCAGGGATAGATGATTTTTTTGACCAATTGCAAGGGGCTACACACTTCTCCAAAGTTGACTTAAGATTCGAGTATCACCAATTGAGAGTGAGGGAAAATTACATTACTAAGACAACATTCCAGACTAGGTATGGTCACTTTGAGTTCATGGTGATGTCATTTGGCCTACTATTGCTCAGGCGATCTTTATGGACCTCATGAATAGGGTATTCAACCCCTACCTTGATATGTTTATCATGGTGTTCATTGATGACATCCTTATCTACTTTGAGGTGAGAAAGAGAATATGGAACACTTGAGGGTGGTGTTGTAAACCTTAAGAAAGAAAAGGTTTTATGAAAAGTTTATCAAATATGAGTTTTGACTAGATGAGGTTGCCTTCCTTGGGCAGTGGTATCCCATGATGGTATAAAAGGTTATCCTAAGAAGAGTGTAGCAGTGAGAAATTGTCCAAGGAAATTGAATCCTATCAACATCAGAAGTTTCTTGGGCCTAGCGGGTTATTATAGAAGGTTTGTGCAAGATTTGTTTTCCATTTCATCCCCACTCACTAAGTTAACTCAAAAGAAAGCTAAGTTTGTGTGGACGGACAAGTGTGAGAGGAGCTTCCAAACTTTGAAGGATAGGTTGACTTTGACTCCAATTTTGACATTGTTAAAAAGTAATTATGGGTTCGTCGTGTACTTTAATGCATCTAGGATTGGGTTGGGTTGTGTGCTAATACAGAATGGCAAGGTTGTTCCTTATGCTTTGAGACAGTTAAAAGTGCATAAGAAGAATCACCCGACTCATGATCTTGAGCTTGCGGCGGTGGTGTTTTCCTTAAACATTTGACGATATTACTTGTATGGAGTTCATGTGTATGTTTTCACTGACCACAAGAGTCTCCAATATGTATTCACCTAAAGGGGTCTTAATTTGAGGCAAATAAGGTGGTTAGATCTACTCAAAGACTAAGACATGAGTGTAAAGTACTACCCCAGAAAAGCCAAGTGGTAGTTGATGCCCTTAATCGAGTTTCCATGGGTAGTGTTTCTTACCTTGAAGATGATGGAAAAAGGGAGTTGTCTAAAGATCTACATATATTTGTTAGGTTGGGAGTAAAGTTGAGTAAATTCAAAAATAGTGGTGCAATGGTTCTTTGAGGGTCTGAGTCTTCCTTTATGATTATGTTAAGGTGAAGCATGACCTTGATCCCGCCTTAGTAGAGTTGAAGGCTTTAGTGAGAGATGGAAAAATACAAGTCTTCTTACAAGGGAGAGATGGTGCACTCTTATATCAAGGAAAGTTATATGTGCCCAATGATGGTGAGATGAAAGGGTTGATCATGTAAGAAGCTTATAACTCTTCATATTCCATTCACCCTGGCACTACAAAGATGTATAAATATTTGAGGGAAATTTATTGGTGGAACGGGATAAAGAAGGGCAATGCCCAGTTTGTGTCTGAATGTGCTAATTACCAACAAGTTAATGTTGAATACCAAAGGTCGGTTGTCCTAGCTCAAGACATTGATATTCGTACTTGGAAGTGGGAAGATATCAATATGGATTTTGTAGTTGGGTTGCCAAAGACCAAAAATCAATTTGACTCTATATGGCTGATAGTAGACAGCATGACAAAGTCGGCTCATTTCTTACCGGTCAATTCAATGTCGAAGATTATACCCACTTGTATATCCGGAGTTGGTGAGGTTGTAGGGGATTTCAAGTTACATCATATCGAATTGTGGATTCTAATTCACTTCTCAGTTATGGAGGTCTTTCTAAAAGGGATTTGGTACTAGGGTGATGTTGAATACTCCCTTTCATCCCCAAACTAATGGGCAAGCCAAAAGGACTATTCAGATGTTGGAAGATATGTTGAGATCTCGAGTGTTGGAGTTTAAGGGAAATTATGTTGAGCATTTATCACTTATCGAGTTTTCCTACAATAATAGCTCCCATATAAGTATTGGGATGGCACTATTTTAGGCATTGTATGGTAGAAAGTGTAGATCGCCCATCGGGTGGTTTGAAATCGGTGAAGTGGCATTAATAGTACTAGAATTAGTGATAAATGCTATGGAGAAAATTATAAGCATAAGAGAGAAATTGAAAATGACCCAAAGCCGACAAAATTCGTACTCTGATGTGAGAAGAAGGGAACTTAAGGTTTAAAGTTGGTGTTTGGGTCTACTTGAAGATGTCTTCAATGAAAGGTGTGATCTGATTTGGTAAGAAAGGAAAATTGATCCCAAGGTATGTAGGGCCTAATAAGGTGGTGAGAAGAGTGGTAAAGGTGGCATACAAGTTGGATTTACCCAATGAGATATATTTGATTCATCCAATTTTCCATGTTTTGATATTGAGGAAACTCATAGGTGATCTAAGCTCCATAGTTCCTTTGCATGATGTGACTGATGTGTTGTCAAAATTTAACACTTTTGATGCTTCAAACATAGGATTTTGTGTGTTATCAAAGTGATGTTAGTGGGTTTGATGTGTTTTTATGTTTATTTTGTAGGATTATAGGAGTCGGCATGACTTTGGGCAAAGTTCTGTAGGATTGCAGTTTTTTAGGACATATGAGACACTGCATGAGCCGTGGACACTTCTCCGAGTCATAGAAAGGTTTTGTGAATTAGATCCTATGAAAGGACAATTTTTAGAAGTTTTCTCCATGAGCTGTCAAATGAGCCATAGATATTTGTATGAGTCTTGGACTGGTTTCGTGCCTTGAAGATTAGATTTTTTCAAGTTTCTGAGGAGTTATCAGATGAAACCTCATACGAGTTGTAAGTCTTTACATGGCCTGTAGAAAGTTATCATAGAGTGGAACCAGTTTTTGAAGATAGCAGAATACAAAGCCTAGGTACGGGCCATGGAACTCTATATGACCCATAACCTAGTGCGTAAGAAACTACCGATGACAGTTTTCCTATTTTGTTTTGGATTTGTATTTCAGTTATTATAAATGGATTTTTATGTTTTTTATGGAGAGAAAATGAAGAGAGAGACACGAGATATTAGAGAAATATTTTTTTGACTTCATACTTTGTGATTTTTTACATTAAAAACATTACTTTGTGATTTCTAGTGAAGAATTTGGGATTTCTTGTTCTTAACTTCAACATTGCAAGTGCTGAACTATGTGATTCTATATCATGATTCTTGTAACTACAATAATTATGCATAGCTAAATCCACAACTAGGGTTGTGGGAACCATGGGGAACTAACTAGGTAAAACTGGATTATTCGTAATTCTTGGAAATGTGCATGCATGTATTAGTTGATTCTCTTTGTTATAAATGTTTTTTAACGATGGTCAATGTTAGAACCTGCCTTAATTCTTATCAACTGGATCAAGGTGGTAAGGAATAGGAAAATATATTAATTAATTAGATTCGATGTTCTCCCTCTCGTCTAATCAATCGAACTAGATCAATGGGAGGTTATACTTGAACAATAGGTAAGGTTTAGTAATTTCACACTACAGGGATAGATCAAATCAAGTAGTGAAATTTACCTCTCACCTGGATCAAAGGGTTTGGTGAACTTAAGTTACCGTTCTGCATGCTACACACTAGAAAAGATTATGATTATCTGGATTATGGGGAATACTATACTCTAGTTACTTCTTCTATTAATTTCACAGCACTTGCTGCTAGCATAGGTTTATTTTATTACAAATACAAACCCCCCTCTTTGGTAGATAAGTAGATTAATTCAACTCAAATTGCTTGAAATTACTCTAGGTCTAGCCATATTCCCTAAGGGTTTGACCCTAACCTTGCTTAGATTATATATTTTGACAGTGACTGCTTATATTCTATTTGGAGGTGTAGCTTGGGCGATATCATGAACATTGAAGAGGATTTGAGTTATGAAAAAGTATCGATTGAGATCTTAGATCGACAAGTAAAAAGGCTAAGGAACAAGGAAGTTGCATTCGTTAAAGTTCTTTGGATAAATCAACAAGTTGAGGGTGCTACATGGGAAGTGCAAGTGGAAGTGGATATGATTAAATGTTACCTATATCTATTCCACTCTACTCAAGCCTAAGGTACAAAGAAATTCTTCCTCAAATCTCTAATTTGTTGTATTTAAGTTTTTTCATGATGCATGCATTCATTTTTATGTTTATGGATTGTTTTAAGTTGTGTTTGAGCTGTGGATTTTGAAAATTTTATGAGATCATGTTTAAGTTGCATTTCTGCATGCATACTAGGTTGTTAGCTTCTAATTTACTCCTTAGAGCATGACTTTAAGTACATTCAGGGATGAATGTTTCCAAGGGGGAGATATTGTAACGACCTCTAGTTTAGGAGCCTTGAGTAGAGAAAAGTTGGGCAGAAAAATAACCTGAAGTATGGTTTAAGAGAGAACTTATGGTTCGTATGTTGGGTCCTTAAATATAAACTTCAGGAAAGGGAAAAAGTTTCAAAGTGTGGGTAACCTAAGGACTAAGTGATGACCTGTATAATAAGTTATGATCCATAGATGGGTTCATGAGTGGGACCCAGGCATTAAGGAAATTTGGAGTTTTGTTGGAAGGGTGGCTTACGTGTTACCACACTACCCATGGAGTAGGACACGGCCCGTAACATGTGTTCATTGTCTTGGGTCTAGAAAAGTTAGTTTTTAGGATCTCATATGTGATACCAGACGAAAGGGACCTACTGCCCATGAATTGACTTACGACCCGTAATTGTCGTTTCGTAGGTCAATTTCAACAGTTTTAATGAGGGGCAAATTTGTCATTTTCATCAATCCTATTCCTAAACTATGTCATTTTGGGAATGAAAAGGGGTTTTAAATCAGCCTCAGAGCCCTAAGAAGCCTCATTCTCTTCATTATCTCAACTCTGTAAAATTACTAAGGGAATGAGCTCTCAAGAACAAGTTAGGGCAAGGTCTAGGGTTCCGAGATTTCTTCTTCAATTCTACAAGTTTGTTTCTCTCCAGTTCTCCTAAGGTATGTGAGTTGATTTATGGGTATCCCTCCACCCATAAAGTTCCTTTTTAAGTATTTTACCTTTCTTTAAGTTTTTTAGGATATATGCATGCTTATGTTGATTTCATTATGTTTTAAGTTATTAAATGCTATTCATGATACCTTATGATTATTTTACAAAGTATGTATCCATGTTGGAGCTATTGATGATAACCACATGATAGTTTTGATGACGATGAAGTGTGGACATTTTCGTTGGTCCTTGAAAGAGAAATTTCTTTATGTTTTATGTGTTTTATGATTGTTGCATTATAAAAGCTAAGCCCACCTAGTTTTCAAGTAAAGCTTTGTACAATTTGAAGTAATGATTAGGGCATTAAAGATGAATTTTAAAATTTAATTTGTCAAATATATAAGCATGTTGATAATTGCCTTAAAGATGTTTAGGAAAGGTCCCTAAGATAAAAGGACAATACTCACTTAGCATTTCCTAAGTTCGAGCTACTCTTATGATTACTACTTACGATTCTAAGTTATGTTTTAAAGATTCCATGGGTTGAATTAGCACTGAATGTGGCATTGAGGTGAGGTTTGGTAAGGGAATCTTAGAATCAACCCTTTATCGCATTAACTATGTGCCTCCATAGGATACCTTATAGGCTAGGCTAGTAGATCCACCTAGACCATTTATGTTATTATGATGAATGCAAAGTTGACGGAGTTCCACCCAGCAAGTGGTATCCCCGTGCCAACGTAGGGGGTTATACTTGATTCCATGTAGTAGCTCATATGATCTTACATGTTAATTAAGGTCTTCTCCCACAAGTATATGACTCTATGATGTGACTTTATTGCTTATGTTTTCTCATGTATTTTCCCTCATTCATATTGAGCCATTCCATTTACTCATGCATGAGTTTGCATTGACCTTATCTACTATGTATACATATGTTTTATTATGAATGATGGAATTACAATTTCGTGCATTGCATTGCATCTCACATACATAGTACATTACAAAATACTTACGTGTATTTGCCTACATTATTTAACCATGTAGGGACAAACACTTCTTCACCTGCTCGATGCTAGTTTTTTTGCCTCCAAGACTAGTAGTTTTATTATGGTGTGCCCTTAGTTCGGGACTCTACCTCTTTTTTTTCATATTTGTACTTTTATTTTTGAGATGATGTGTGATGGGCTTTTGAGGATTTTACTTTCTATGTTGTACAATTATGAATTCTTTTCTATTTGATGGAAACTGACGGTACTGGTTCTGTTCATTTATGTAGTAGTCGGTATGCTTATGGACAATGAATTGTAGATATTTCACTATTTTTTAATTTTGCTTCATTGTTTAAATATCCCATAGCCTCTTTTCCCTTATTTTCCGCAAATATTTTTAATTGAATGCTTAAGATGCTTAGATGGCTTGGGTTAGGTGCCTTCGGGTATCTAGTTCATCGTGTGACGACTAGGCCCCTAGGTCGGTTAGTTATAGTTTCAATACGCCTCCATTAATGTCCAAGCTTCAAGGTAACTTCAAGTTTCTCTTATCATTTCTGAAGACCATTTAGGTTTGTTTGTTTCTTCATCCTTTGGTCCTTCCACTCGTGGAGTCCAAAATCCTTTCCAACTCAATCTTCTAAATTCAACGTTAATTGCATTATGGGTACGTCCTATTCCTCTTATTATGAACAATTTATGTTGGAAATTGTCATATGTTGAATTGAAATATACGAACTTCTTTCAAGGGTTAATATTAGGAAATGCTTTATGACTTTTAATCTAGGTATGTTATGATACTATGAAATGCTATGAAATTTTTTGTTTAGGAGAAGATTTTTGTGATGCCCTAACTAGGCTCTTACAATGATGATTGTGGGTTGTTTTGAATGATTTCAAATGATCATGTTTTACTTCGTTCATGAACATTACTCTTGAATTTCATAATCTTAAGATCTTATGCATAAACCCACCATGTTTTTGGACTAAGATTATATGATAAAGTATCTTATGTTGATGAAAGGTTTTACTACATGTTATGCAAGTCATAAATATTATGAATGATTAAGGGATACCAAGCATGGTATACATCCATGGAAATTCTATGAAAATTATGCAAGAACATAAAGCCCTTTGATGTTATGATACACTCTCTTGCGAAATGAAAATTCTCACCTGAAAGGGTTACGAATTTTAATAAGCTACTCTTATTATGAAATTATGATTTACAAGTTTATGCTCATGATATGATTATTGCTATGTTTATCTATTCTATGGGAGTAGACTTAAAACTGGATAAGTCTTAAGGTAGGGCTCGACCTAAGAGGTCCTTATATAAAGTCTTAGTCTCATAACTACGTGCCATGATCACACCCAAATTACATCTTCCAACTAAGGTATAAGAAGTCATTGTTCAAATATAGAACCTAACGACGGTTAGGGTCGATCCCATAAGGAATATGGTCTAGACTTGGAATAATTAAAGCAACTTTGAGAAATTAATCAACTTATTTCTGAAAGGGGGGTTTTATGATGGAATAAGAATAACTGAAACCTATTCTAATAACAATCAAGATTCAAGTATTACGAATTCAGTGAGAGAAAATACTCTATTATGTTCCCCATGAATTTCTAACATAGTGTCACCTCATAATTGTAACTTTTTTTATGTGTAGCAAGAAGACTGGTAAGTTATGTTCACCTAAGTCCTTGATCTTGCAAATAGATGAATTTCACCACGCAACTTTGTTCGTCTACGGGTATCACATTATTAACCCTTACCTTGGTCCCGATTTAGCTATCCCTTGGTTCGTTAAAGCTAATTAGATGAGTGTAATCATATCAAATCATGTTATGTATCCTTTATCCCATTCATTACCCCACTTGGTACAACAAGTAAGAACAAGGCGATTTCTAACATTTGCAACCGTTAAAAAATAATCAAAACAAAGAGATAAATAATACATGCATGCACACTTTCCAAGGATTATAAATTATTTGGCTTTTACTTTGTTAGTTTTTCATGGATCTCACGACCCTAGTTGTCGATTTAGCTACTAATGTTCATTGTAGATGATGAAATCATGATTGAAATTCTCATAATTAAACACTTACAACAACAAAATTTAAGAAGGAAATCCAAAATCTCCCACTTGAATTGCAACATGAAAATCTGAAAATAAGAACAAAGTGTTTTTGTCTCTCAAAACTCCAAGCACAAACTCAAAACTGATAATAATATATTTTGTACGTCATAAAATAACTAAAAACCCTATTTGTAAATATAGAAAACCAAATCCTAAACAAATAAGGAAACCTAGATTTGGACCCAACCACAAGCCAAAGTAGGACCTGTGAAATAATCTAGGGCTCGTGGTTGGGGTATCGTAGACTATAACACTGGAAACGTGAGCCAATTTATGAGATCTCATCCATGGCTCATATTTAAGACTATAAGCCATCGTCTTCATCGTCCCGTTGGATTCTTGAATCCTTATTTCTCGAACCATAATCAAGAACACGAGTTGTGGAATGATCCATGGCTCATCCTGCTAATCATCAAATCAATATAAGAAAACCCCTTTATATCTAGTTCAAACCCATGAACAACCACCTACAACTCATGAATCAAATCACAACCCGTAGGTGGTCTCAAACATAGCCAAAGAGCTACAAAATCAAAAGTCTTCACAAAAATATCCTGAATCCTGTAATCTTGTAAAAGCAACACAAACACAAATCAAATCTACTAAAAATTGCTAAAGAACACCCAAAATTCTAAGTTTAAGGCATCAAAAGTGTCGTATTTTGGCGTCACATCAACACCCTCAACTTAAAATTATTGTTTGTCCTCGAAAGACGGACTCAATCTAACATAAGCAGTGCAACAAACATACAAACATTAATCAGATGACATATATCACTTCTCAATCAATAACAGATACCCTCAAGAAACTTCAATGATACACAAGACATTTATCAAGCAAACACAAACAGATCAATATATGACAGAGTAATTTTATAAGTCAAGGCAAAGTACATAAGCTACAATCACCAAAATAGTCCAGGATCAACAATGTAATTTAAGTGACCTTACAAATGAAGAAGTACCATTTATCACACTCTAGTATAATCCTATTAGTACTAGGGACTGAGTAAACACACTCACACTCACAATAGATATCCAAATACCATGGACAATACCATAGGATAGCCCCTATATTCTATACCGTGACATTCAACCAGTTAAACTAGGATCATTATAGGACTTTCTTGGCTTGGAACATAGGGTAGGGGGACAGGTATGGTATATTTGGAACATAGTAACTAAATTCCCTCCTTGACACTACACTATTTGGCACTTATCCTTACCAAGATTGACACTTCTATTACTCATTGTTCTCTTTCACACAACTTCAACCTCTTTTTTGGGTGTATTTTCATGTATGTAATGCTCCTTGCCTTTTATTTTTCTCAATTCTTTTTCTATTAGACTCTCTTTTGGCATTTATTCATTTCTTAACACCCATATCATGTTTTTCCTTTTTTTAGTGTACTACTTGATCCCCATCCCAGTGTTGTTGTGATTCTTTCAGTAGTTACCCCCAACTTAGGCTTTTGGCTTGAGTTAAAGTGCATAATGTCCTACCAATGAACCTGGGCCACCTTTGGCAACCACCCTCAACTTATGCTTTTAGCCTGAGTCAAGGTACACAATATTCAAGGACATACCAGGGCCAAATTCAAGATTTATATAGACAATAGGGTAGGTAACTTAGGTATTTACAAAGAAAAGGTACATGTATTGCTCAAATATTAGGAACAAGGGATACAAACTATATTTGGTTGGTCATTTAGGATGAGTGGACTACAATGAAAAATGACCTATGATCTTTTCCTAACCAACTTACCTACAGTCTCAGTTAACCTAACAGGAAAAGTTCTGGATTGAAATACAATATAAGAATCATGCAATTAAGCTCACCCACACTTTACATTGATTAACACTGTTAATTTTGACATGTAGATCATGTTTTTTTTATCACAAATCAGACTTATTCTATTAGAATACACAATGTCAAATACAGATCCAACACAATTACTATCAAAACTATCTACAAGAACTTCAATAAAAAATGGAGGGGGTATTATTTTTCAAGTCAAATAAATATATGCCACAAATATCAGTACATGCCTGTAACGACCCAAAATATTTTGAAATTAATAATGGTTGATCAATGTTAGTGTTGAACTAGTTGTGGTTGAATTTTGGTAGCCATGGGTGGTATTTAAGTGGCCAAATTCAAAAAGGATTGTTTGGTGAAATTGTGAGGCTGGTTGGGCAGTGGACATTGAAAATTCATAACTTTTGGTACGGGATGAACTGTGTGGTATGCAGTATATCAAATTGAATTTATTTGAGTTATCTTCGCAACGCAACTAGTTTTACTCAATTCAGAGTTCGTATGTGAAAGTTATGGCCTTTGCACTGAGATTTCTCGTAATTGGAAGGACGCTGGGAAAAGGTTATGGAATGGAGTCTAAGGGCTTGACCACGGACTGTTTGGTGGTCCACGATCCATGGGGGTGCTCGTGGCATGGTCCAGTGTGCTCCTAGAGTTTGGGGGACAGGCCATGGACCAAGTATGGTTCCACGGACCACCTCACTGTCCGTGTGACTCTTCACGGCCTGTGAGGGGTCCCGTTAAGTGATCCAGAGAGTTGTCCAAGGTTCAGGGCTGGACTCCGGACCAAGTGATGTTCCACGGACCAGTACACGATCCGTGTGCAGCTGCACGGTCCGTGAGGCCCCATGGTGAAGTGATCCAGAAAGTCCCCCAAGAGTTCAAGCCGAAGTCGAGGCCAAGTGAATCCACACAGACAGGTTCACGGATCATGAACCTATAAACGACCACTATGTGCCTTCCGTGGTACACTGTTTTCAGTGATCTAGTCCATTTCATTAATGGTTAATTCATAATTTAATTAGATCTTATGCCCCTTTTACGCTTTCTAAGGTCTCCTAACTCCCCTAAATCAAACCCTAAGCCCCTCTAATTCATTCTATCACTCTCCAATTCACTCCAAAATTCTCTCAATTTTCTTGACCTCCATTGATGAAAGCTTGAAGAAATTTGGGGAAATTAACTTTTCTTTCAATTCCATTCAATTCTCTTACTTAAACTCAAGGTATGTGGGTTTGATTCATGGATTACCTTTCGTCCATGAAGGCCCAAGAACCCTCCTCTTTAATTTATGAATTTAAGCTTCCTTTAATTATGGGTTCTTTAATTCTTGATGTATTTCATTGCATTGAGTTGGGGGCTGTAGAAATTAGGTGATTTAATGATGATTTAAGTTTGAATTTTATGAATTTCATGGAAATTTTGAAGAATTAATGTGCATGTCCCTTTAATGGTTTAATATGCATGGGTAAATTGTATTATATTTTGAATTGAAATTTTATCATGAATTATGTTGAATTACCTATTAAATTATAATTTTAAGGTTTGAATCTCCATTACCCATGCACTTGATTTCCCATTCATGGCATATGCATTGAAGAATGGTTATGATGAAACTCTTGTAAGGGCATGGCCTTCTTGTTATGATATGATATGTTAAGGCTTGTGATCACATAGTCTCTTGTTATGTCTCTTTGAGTGTTATGGGTGTTTGCACCACTTTGGTATGTTATGAAGGCTTGAAATGATAAGCTATGTAGATGAGCTACTTTTATAGCATTGATATGGAAATGATTTTGGAAATTCTTATTGGTTTTATCCTAAGTATTATGGATTCGATAATGTTTTGGTTTGGCCAATGATGCATGGTTTTGAAAGGGATGTCAACTCTCCATTTTGAAAAGCTTACATGGATATATATATGTATTCTCGTGGGATGAGGCTTAGTACTGAGGGATTGGAGTCAGGGTGGACTAGCTCCAAGGGTCCATACTCATTTCCGTCAAACCATGTGTCAACATGGGATTTCTCCCTAGATGGGATGACTTGTTTGTTTCCCCTTGTTGAAGGGTGATTAGGGACTTACCTGGAAAATAGTACTGATCCAAGTTGTAGCTCGCTCGGGTCTTCTCCGGTGTCGGTTGAGGTAACATCCCTGCTATGATATGATCTTAGGTTGCATTTCATGCATCATGGCATGACATATTTTTATAATATATTCCCTTTGACTATGTGTATTCTTTTCATATCACTTGTCCTCTTGTTATCTTGTTTGGTCATACTATATTATGATATTCATTACATACCCCTCATACTTAGTACATATTTTGTGTTAACCCTCGCATTCTAGGGTGAGGATTTCACCCGGATGAACCCTCCAGAGTTCAATGGCTTGAAAGTGGATGAAGATGCTCAAGCGTTCATTAATGAACTCACTAAGGTGTTGACTATCATGGGGGTAAGTTCGAAAGAGAAAGTTGAGTTGGCCGCATATTAATTGAAAGATGTGGCCCAAGTGTGGTACAACCAATGGCTAGTTGAGAGGATGGTTGATGTCAAGGTTGGGTAGTAAGAGTTCAAAATGGCCTTCCTTGATCGGTTCTTTCCTCTTGAGCTTATAGAGGTCGGCCAAAATGACCAAGTTTATCAATCTTCGACAGGGTGGTATGACTGTGAGGGATTATGCTATCAAATTTACTAAGCTCTCCAACTACGCTCCAATGCTTGTATCTGACCCCCGTGCAAGGATGTACAAGTTCATCTCGAGTGTCTCTGATTTGGTTTCGAAAGAGTGTCGTACGACTATGCTTATTCGAGAGATGGACATCTCAAGGCTCATGACTTATGCCGAACAAATCGAGGGTGAAAAGATTAAGAAAAGGAGGGCGAGTGAAGCTAAGAGGGCCCACCTTGATGGTGGGTTCTCCAACTCCAAGAATGGTAGTGGGTTTGGCTGATTTCAACAAGACCAAGGTTCTAATGTGAGAATTTCTAATCTAAGGGTACCTTCTCCTAAGGCACAAGTTGGGGGTGGTCCTCGGATTCCTCATTGTGGCCATTGTGGTGGTAATCACATGGGTGAATGTAGGAGAGTTACGGGTGCTTGCTATGGGTGTGGTATTTTGGACCACAAGGTCTCCAATTGCCCAAAGAATAT
Source organism: Solanum aculeatissimum (assembly GCA_038996855.1). Lineage (NCBI taxonomy): Eukaryota > Viridiplantae > Streptophyta > Magnoliopsida > Solanales > Solanaceae > Solanum > Solanum aculeatissimum. The sequence goes on from JBCEWC010002629.1 coordinate 29,071, forward strand.
GAAGAAGGATCAAATGGCTCCCGGTGATCAAGGGCAATCGAAGGCTTTGGTTGGTGGTGCACCTAGAAACAACTGATTCTATGCTCTTCATGCCCGTCAAGAGGTAGAGGAAGCTTCGGACGTCATGACTGGTATATTAAAAATCTTTGATTTTGATGCTTATACTTTACTTGATCCGGGTGAAAATTTATCTTTTGTGACTCCTCTGTTGGCTGTTAAATTTGGTTTGAGTCCTAAAATTCTAAGGGAGCAATATTCGGTGTATACTCCTGTAGGTGAGTCTATTATTGCCTAAAAAGTGTATCGGGGTTGTTCGGTCTCTGTGTTGCATAAAGTGTTCCCCGGTGACCTTGTAGAACTTGAGATGTATGATTTTGATATTATCCTTGGGATGGATTGGTTGTGTGTATCGTATTCCTCAGTTGATTGTAGCACTAGGCAAGTTAAATTTCAAGTTCCTAATAAAACCATGTTGGAGTGGAAGGGTAGTGATTTTATGGTTAAGGGTTGGTTTATTTCCTACCTCAAAGCCCGGAACATGATTTGTAAGGGGTGCATTTATCATATTGTGTTGGTTAGAGATGTGGAGGGTGAGTCACCTAAGCTTGAATCGGTTCTGGTGGTTAATGCGTTTTTCGATGTGTTTCCCGAGGACTTGCCCGGTATCCCTCCCGATAGAGAAATAGATTTTGGCATAGACCTCCTTCTAGATACTCAACCTATCTCTATTTCTCCTTATCGTATGGCTCCGGGAGAGTTGAGGGAATTGAAAGATCAATTGAAATATTTGCTAGAAAAGGGTTATATTAGGCCGAGTATTTCACTCTGGGATGCTCCCGTGTTATTTGTGAGAAAGAAGGATGGGTCTCTCCGAATGTGTATCAATTATTGGCAATTGAACAAGGTGACCATTAAGAATAGGTACCCGTTGCCTAGAATTGATAATTTGTTTGACCAACTTCAAGGAGCTACTCACTTTTCCAAAATAGATCTTCGTTCGAGTTATCACCAATTGAAGGTGAGGGAGTGTGACATTCCTAAGATGGCCTTTCAGACTTGTTATGGTCACTTTGAGTTTGTGGTGATGTCGTTTGGGTTGACCAATGCTTCAGCGGTGTTTATGGATCTCATGAATTGGGTGTTTAAACCGTTCCTCGATAAATTTGTGGTAGTCTTCATTGATGACATCTTGATTTACTCCTGTAGCGAGAAAGAGCATATGGATCATTTGAGATTGGTACTTCAAAATTTGAGAGAGAAGCAATTGTATGCCAATTTTAGCAAATGTGAATTTTGGTTGGAAAAAGTTGTTTTCCTTGGTCATGTGGTGTCCGGTGATGGCATTAAGGTTGATCCTAAGATAATTGAAGCAGTAAAGGATTAGCCTAGACCGTTGACTCCTTCGGATATTCGAAGCTTTCTTGGTTTAGCCGATTATTATAGAAGGTTTGTTGAAGGGTTCTCCTTTATAGCATCTCCGTTGACCAAGTTGACTCAAAATAAGGCCAAGTTTGTGTGGACAAATAAATGTGAAAAGAGTTTCTAAACTTTGAAGGACCAACTTACATCGACTCCGATTTTGACTTTGGCTAATGGGTTAGATAGGTTAGTGGTATATTTTGATGCATCACGTATTGGTTTGGGTTGTTTGCTTATGCAATATGGTAAGGTGATAGCTTATGCATCCCGATAATTGAAGGTATATAAGAAATATTATTCAACCCATGATCTTGACTTGGCGGCGGTGGTTTTTGCTTTGAAAGTTTGGCGACATTATTTGTATGGGGTTCACATGGATGTCTTCACCGATCACAAGAGTTTGCAATATATGTTCACCCAAAGAGACCATAATTTGAGGCAAAGGAGGTGGTTGGAACTTCTCAAGGACTATGATATGAGTGTTCTTTATCACCCCGACAAAGCTAATATAGTGGTGGATGCCCTTAGTAGGCTCTCTATGGGAAGTGTGACTCATATGAAAGAAGGGAAGAAGGAGATAGTGAAAGATGTGCACTGTTTGGCTAGGTTGGGTGTAAAGTTGGCCGAATCCAAAAATGGTGGAATTCTTGTTCAAGGAGGATCCGAGTCTTCCTTAGTGGTGGATGTTAAGAAGAAACAAGACTTAGATCCTTCCTTGGTAGAGTTAAAGAAGTTGATTTCTGATGGAAATATTGAGGTTTTCTTCCAAGGGGGAGATGGTGTGCTACGGTACCAAGACCATTTGTGTGTTCCGGATGTAGATAGCTTAAGGGAGATTATAATGAAGGAGGCTCATAACTCTCAATATTCTATTCATCCAGGATCTACTAAGATGCACCGAGACTTGAGAGAGTTGTATTGGTGTCATGGTATGAAGAAGGACATAGCCAAGTTTGTGTCGGAATGTCCTAATTGCCAACAAGTAAAAGTAAAACACCAAAGGCCTGGTGGTTTGACACAAGAAATTGCAATTCCTACTTGGAAGTGTGAGGATGTGAACATGGACTTCGTGGTTGGGTTACCTCGCACTCAGAGATAATTTGATTCTATATGGGTTGTGGTTGATAGAATGGCTAAGTTGGCTCACCTTTTACCAGTTAAGACTACCTATAGTGTCGAGGAGTATGCTAAGGTGTATATTTGGGAGTTGGTAAGATTTCATGGTATACCGAGGTATATTATATCGAATCGTGGTACTCAATTTAGTTCTCATTTTTTGAAGTCCTTTCAAAAGGGACTTGGCACTAAGGTCAAGTTGAGCACTGTATTTTATCCTCAAATCGATGGGCAAGCCGAAAGAACAATTCAAACCTTGGAGGACATGTTGAGGGCTTGTGTATTGGAATACAAAGGAAATTGGGATGATCACCTACCTCTCATTGAGTTTTCTTACAACAATAGCTTTCATGCTAGCATCGGTATGGCTCCATTTGAAGCTTTGTATGGTAGGAGATGTACATCCCCGGTTGGTTGGTTTGATATAGGTGAGGTAACCTTGTTAGGTCCGGATTTGGTTGTTGAGGCCATTGAAAAAGTGAAGTTGATTAAGGAGCGATTGAAGATGGCTCAAAATCGCCAGAAGTCTTATTCGGATATTAGGAATAGGGATCTCAAATTTTATGTTGGTGATTGGGTGTATGTGAAAGTGTCCCCCATGAAAGGCATCATGCGTTTTGGCAAAAAGTATAAGTTGAGCCCCCGGTACGTCGGACCTTATGAGATTGTGGAGCGGGTTGGCAATGTGGCTTATAGGTTGGACTTGCCTTTGGACATGAGCTCCATTCATCCGGTATTCCATGTATCCATGTTGAGAAGGTTAGTTGGTGATCCTAAAGCAATCACACCTTTGGAGGGTGTGACGATTGAGGAGAATTTGACCGATGAAGAGGTGCCGGTTGAGATATTGAATAGGCAAGTGAAGAGGCTTCGCAACAAGGAGGTAGCTCGGTCAAGGTGCTTTGGAGGAACCAAGACGTAGAGAGTGCAATGTACGAAGCACAGTTGGACATGATGGAGAGATATCCCTATCTCTTCCAATATATTTAAGTCTAAGGTACTATTATCTATCCTTGTATGGTCCTAATTCTTTAAATTCTTGAGTTTCATGACATTGCATGCATACATGAGCACGAAAGTGGTTTAAATGATATTTTGATATGAGTTTTGAATGACTTTTGAAATGATGCATGATCCGTTATAAGTTTTGATGAAAATGTCCCTTGTTTGATTGTTGTCCTCAAGTTGTAATTTTAGTTCATTCGAGGAAGAATGTTCCCATGGGGGAGATGATGTAATGATCTGAAAATTTTCCAACTTCATAATGGTTGGTCAAGGTTAGTGTTGAACTGGTCATGGTTGAATTTTGATAGCCATGGTTTGTATTTAAGTGGCTGGATTCAAAAGGATCATTTGGTGAAGTTGTGAGGTCGATTGGGTAGTGGACTTTGATAAATCCATATCTTTTGGTACGATGAACTGGGTGGGCTACTATATATCAAATCAAATCTATTTGGGTTATCTTCACAACATAACTAGTTTCACTCAATTCAAAGTTCTAATGTAAAAGTTATGGCCCTTGCAATGTGACTGCCTGTAATTGGAAGTGTGCTGGAAAAAGGTTTCGGAATAGGCCCTAAGGGTGGGACCATGGACCGTTTGGTGGTCCACGGTCCATGGGGGTGTTCGTAGGTTGGTCCAGTATGCTCCTAGGGGTTAGGGGCTAAGCGATGGACCAAGTGTGGTGTAACGCCCTTACTATTAAATCATGTACACACTTTCAAAAAGTTGTTCCGTTGAGATAAAATCAACCCCTACTTTATAACTCTTTGACTAGAATTTATGTCGTTAAAGGAATTGATTTTCTTGAATCGTCAAAAAAGAAAAGGGGAGGGGTTGTCTTAGTGTAATTTGGTTTACTTTTATGAAACCTTATATATTATACAATCCATAATAATA
>JBCEWC010002630.1:0-33503 GCA_038996855.1 Solanum aculeatissimum
GCCCTCAACATATCCTCCAATGTTTGAATTGTTCTTTCGGCTTGCCCATCGGTTTGAGGATGGAATGCGGTGCTCAATTTAACATTAGTACCAAGTCCTCTTTGTAAGGACCTCCAAAAGTGCAAAGTAAATTGGGTACCACGATCCGAAATGATAGACCTTGGCACACCATGCAACCTTACCAATTCTCGATTATAAACTTTAGCATACTCCTCAACCTGTGGCTACCAAAACTCAACCATGGCTTGTAGTACATCATATAATGCTAACCATAAGTAGATTTCAAATATTTTCAGGTTGTTACAGTATCATATTATCACATTAATATCAAACATAGATCAAAACCAAATGTTTCATCTCAATATATCAAAAGGATCGCCATTTACTCAATTTTTGGCATAACCGGAATCACACTTTCATCAAGAATCAATCATATCAAGCCTTTGGCTCATACATCAATCTAAATCTTACAATTACCACATAAACATGCTCAATAACATAAATTCAGTCCCAAAGGGTTAGCCGAACCTACCTTGATGCCGAAATCGAACTCGAACAAGCTTTCAATCAACTCAAACCTCCAAACGATCCTTAAATTGATCAATCACTATCAAAATCAGATACTACGCATCAAGAGAGTATTTTGATACCCATATTGGCATGGTTTAGGCTTAGAGGCAAAATGATTAATTTTAGGGCTAAAAAATTAAAGTTCCCAAATATAAAGATTGACTTTAAAATTAAGTTCTACACGAAAAATAGAGTTCATGGGTGACAATCACACTAAAATCAAGCTTAAATCGAAGGAGAAATCAACATTCAAAGTTTGAAAATCATAGTCTAAAAATTCCCATTCGAACATTGAAAATCATAAATTTTAGGATGAAATCCAGATCAAACTTTAGAAAATTGATTAATATAATGTTAAAATTACTTACCCAAAAAAAATCTTCAAAAACCCCTTCTCAAAACCGTCCAAAAAGCTTGGAATTCATGAAAAGTGATTAAAAATGGTGTTTCAAGAGTTCTAATCTATCCAAGTGTAAAAAGTTCTCTGTGATCACCGGTGGGGTCCTGTGAACATGGAGGGGAAGGGTCAAAAGACCTACGATCGCAGCGACCAATCTGTGAACGTAGAGAACAAAAGGGAGGGGGGTCACTCACTCGCACCAATACTCCAGAAACGCAGGACTTTGTCCGCGAATGCGGAGCACAGCAACATCAAGGCCTCCATGAATGTGGAGAAGAAATATGTCTGCACCAGAAAATAGCAAACCAGCAATACCAAGTCCAACTTAAGCTTCCAAAAAGTGACAAAACTCATATTTACCATTTTAAAACTCTGAATTTCAATTATAACCATTCAAATAGTTCAAAATAGGCCCAAAGCAACATACATAAGGGTAAGACAGTGATTTTCATAGATAAGACCACAAATGACCAACCAGGTCATTGTAGATTATGTATATGATTTTGTTTTTCATATTAATGTATAAAAGAAAAACATGTGTAATATGATTTTCATCCTCTATTAGGGTGGCAATCACTGCTTGCTTTCGAGGGAGGTCTTGATCTGCATTTGATGACATGAATTTGTTTGCACTGTCCGATAAACACAAGGACCTTGAATAATTTAGTGCTTGCAGCTTTGGATTAATGCAAGTACTAAATTAAAGTGGTGGCAGTGAATAATTTCCTTTGGTTATTGGCGGAAAGATCATATTTTTTTGGTTAATTGGATGAATTATGAGCCAGAAGGAATTAAATCAATAGTGCTCGTTGTGTTTCTTGACACTAGCGGCATTTTTTTGGTATAGCAAATTTGCTATATCTCTTGGTCTATACTTTTCATTTTAAAAGGTAAGGTTGGTGAGCCACTTAACTTGATTTTTATGCAGGGTATAGAGAAGAGTCATAATTTTCAATTGACCTAATGAGAAATTTTTTGTTAAAAAAAAATCTCCATGCCGTAGTTTTTTTAAAAAATAAGCATGTACTATATGAGCACTTATTTCTTCTCTCATCCACAATATATTATAGTGTATTAATATGAATTTATGATTGATAAATAGTTACTATGAAAGTGGTTTATTTATTTGGAGTCATTGATAATTATTAAAATTTTATACACATTAGATAATATATTATATATGTTGAAATTATGATTAATAAATAGGCTCCATTAGTGTGGTCTATTTATTTGAACCATTAGAATTTGTTTAATGTATCATATAAAAATTGTTTTGGATAAGCGTATAGTAGTGATAAAGTTTTTATCTACTGAAAGGAGATTATCTTTAGCCACCAGTAACACTTAATTAATTAATGAGATGAGAAATTAAAAGTTTTCACTGATTTGAAGGGGATAAATACAATATCTTGGATTCTCAGACGTATTAATCAAGAGGATAATTTAATATAAGAAGGTGTTGTGTGTCTTAATAAAAGGAAGGACACAATGTATGTTTTGTGCTCATGAGATAATTATTAAAAGAGAATGAATTTGAAATCAAGATTTTTAATCTTAATAATGCCTAAAACAAATATTTTTCAAATTTGGTCATAGTTTAAGTGGTCATGAATTTATGATCTCTGATTGACTTCAAATTTGATGGTTCCATCGAAAATCTTTTAGATGGATTTTTAGGTTATTTGTAGAATTAAATTTGATTTGAATATGATAAGGTCATTCTTCATGCCAGGTATATTTATCTTGAATCTAGGACATGATTACACATGTTGATTTAGCATAAATTGATATGTGATAACAATATAGGTTATATTTTTTTTAATTTTTCAAGATGCTTAAATCATGTGAATTTGAATTTGGTCATAGCCTTGGAAATAAATATTTTTATAGACTCCAATTGACCTGAAATTTGATAAGTTCATTGGAAATGACCTAACTAGAAATACTCATTGCTATGCGGTTATGATTTTTGAGGTCGCTATGATAATTTTTCAAGTTGTTCTTTTGGATTAAAATGTGATTTAGTATGAAAATAATCCTTTCTATCAATTTTATTTATGTTAGATATTGTAATGATTACATATGATTATTTAAAATGAATTGATATGTGATAAGGATATAGATCTGATATTTTTCTTTAAATCGTTTGAATCTGAATTTAATCATAGATTTGGAGATAAATATTAATTCTGAACTCTAATTGATCTAAAATTTGTTAGGTTCATAAAAAATGATCAAATTAAAAATAATTACTACTATGCAGTGATTTGGAAACTTCAAATTATTTTAAATTATGATTTTAGGTGTTTTGTTATGTCTTAAAAATTAAATTTAATGAAAATAACTCAACTATGATATAGTGGTGATAGAGATTATTCTCTATGACTTTCACGACTATATTTTAGTGAAGTATTAAGTTTGTGTGTTGGTTTTAGACCTTTCTCCACAACAGATGAAATTAATACAAGTCACTAAATTTAATTTGATCTCAAGTTTTTGATAATATGTATTAGCTCTCCTTAACTGAGTAATATATGATTGTATAGATGGATCTAGAGTTAATGATATTCACTTGGCTTAATTTATCAGTATACTCTTCATCTGAGTTAGCTCATATTCTGAATTTTTGGAGTGAATGTCTGACATCACATATGTATGTTTAAAAAGTAGTTATCTTTTCATCAAAATTTATTGTTCAAGATGCATGGACACTTATGAAATGTATTTTAAATTTAAATATTCAATGAACACATAAACATGCTGATTTTTGAAAAATAATGCTCAGATAATGAAAATAGTTTTAAAATATTGTTCTTTATTCTTGATTCATGTATCGATTATACAAATGATGACATGCGATAGAAATTACTGAATGTAAATTTTTAAGTTCTATTTTTGACCAAATAATATTTTCAATCAAATTGATCATAGTTTTAGAATTCAAAAAGAAATTGGACTCTAATTGATCTAAAATTTGATAGATTCATAAAACGACTTGATAAAAAATATTTATTTTTCTATTCATATCGTTATATGAGTTTTTGTCATACTTGGTGATAGGGATCCTTCACATGATTACCAAGATTAAATAGTAGTAAAGTATTAATTTCATATGTTGGTTTTAGACCTTCCTCCATAACAGATGAATTTAATACAAGTCACTGTGTATTTAATTGCTAGTTTTGATAATCTGTCTTAACTCTCCTAACTTGAGTAATATATGATTGGAATTTTCACTTGACTTAAACTAACAGTAGACTCTCCAACTGAGTTGGGTCTGTATAAGTTTATTGAGTGAATAACCGGTCATCATACATGTGTATTGCATGATTAGTTCTCCAATCTCAATAATTGACTATTCGAGATGCATGGATATATATGTATATATGAGCTCTGAATTTTATTATTCAGAATTATTCGATATATTATGATCTATTATATCTCCAACTCTCAAAAGGCTTTCACAGGACCACTTAATTCTAGTCAAAAAAAAAAAATTTGAAAATAAGATATTAATTTAAAGAATGCATTGTACATGTACCTTATGTTAGAAAGAATTGATTTTCAGCTTCTAACTAAATAAGAGATGATTGATTTATTTTATTTTATTTTTATGACTCTCCTATTATTGAGTTTGATAAATAGTTTATCTCTTATGGTACATTGGCGCATGAAATTCTTATTAATATTATCTCTTCTGAATTGAATAATATTACTCTATCTTACAAGAGAAAATATTTTTCAAATTGAATATAACTTATTTGTTCACTAGTGTATAAAGTTATTTATTCTAAATAGAACTTCAAGATTGATTAAAGGATGGAAATAATGGTTCATTGAAAGAGAAGACACTACCAACATGTGAGTCCTCTTTAGAAGGAAAAATGGCTTGGAGTCCTTTCGTCTTAAAAAGTAAATAGAGATACTGATAAGTTATATTTAATCTATTTTGATTTGTGTGGTAAATAAACATTCAGACAAGAGGTGATTTTGAGTATTCTGGAATATCCATAAAATATTACTCATGATATGGATATATATTGTTTGACGCTACGTAAGTGTGAATTTTTTTATGAACTCAAGATATTTAAGACAAAAATAAAAATAGCATCATGAAAAATATATAAAGTCCCTATGATCTAATTGCGGTGAGGTATACCTCTTTGCAGAGTTCATTAGTCACTTATTTAATAGAGTAATTGTATTTCAATTATTTACACCAGACACGCTGTCATGACCCAAAATGAATCTCAACTAAAGAAAAATGAAATAAAGTGGAAATACATTCATAAGCATAAGAAACCTCCCAAAACCTGGAGTCATGAGTACAAGAGCATCTAAATACAGTACTGGAGAGTAAAATACAACTATCTCAAGGAAAATACAAGGTTGTCTCATAATATCTGATACATAGTCTAAAAGATAGAAATAAAAGGGAATCCCAAAGATCTACGGCAACTCGAAGTCTAAGTCTCACCGAAGAGATCTGTATGATATAAAAGTACTAGAGTGAAGTAATCAACTACCCTGTTCTGAATCCTGTGTACGATCTGCAAGGAGAAAACTAAGTAGAGGTGAGTACACTGAAATGTACCAAGTAGGTTCAACTGGATGGGTAAGAGAAATGGAACAAGTATGTAATAACAAAGAATACTAACACCTGCATCACAAGGTTAGTACATAATAACATACCCGAAGATAATGATAAATATAGAAATAGACAATGATGCAATATATATATATATGAAGTGTATAGATGCAATGGCGCCGTAGGACATGAATGAGATGGAATCACGACTGTCACAGGGTAGATATACACATCTATCAAGCTGAAGCTACCAGATAGAACACGGGGGCATCGCAGGCCATGTACTCAAATAAGTCAGGGTATCGCAGGCCTCAGATGGTACAAGTACAATGTATGATATTTGTATGTCAATGCCAACATATATAAGTATGGTATGTGCATATCAATGTCACAATAGAGTAAGCTATGTGCATACCAATGCAACAATAGAGTAAGATAGGTGCATACCAATGCAACAATAGAGTAAGATATGTGCATACCAATGTAACAATAGAGTAAGAAGTGTGCATACCAAAACAACAATAGAGTAAGATATGTGCATATCAATACAACAATAGAGTAAGATGTGTGTATATCAATGCAACAATAGAGTAAGATATGCGCATACCAATTGTTCAAAAATCTTCTTCCAAAATCACCCAAAAAGCTTGACATTCGTATTACTGGCTAGACATATTAACATCTAAAAATAATTAATATGATGTTACAAACACTTACCCAGTAAAATTCTTCAAAACTCATCTTCCAAAATCACCCAAAATGCTTGACAAGTTTGAAAATAGAGTAAAAATTATGTCTCTCGGGTTTTAATCAGTATTGGCATCAAAACTACTCTATGAACGTGGGTGGGGTCCCGTGAACGTGGAGTTGAGTAGTCAAAATGAACTTCACGATTGTGGAGACTAACCTACAAATGCAGAGTGTAGCACGGGGAGGGTTGTAACACAGGCGCTCCGCAAACACGAAACCCATCCCAAAAATGTGAAGTGATACCAAATGATATTTTATCCGCTAATACGGATCTAACCTCCGTGAATGAAAAGGGAAATAATACCCAAGCTTCTGCGAATGCGGGGGCTTCTCCACAAATACGGAGAAGGTTTGCACATGCACCAGAAACAGCAAAAACCAACAACCTAGTCCAAATTTCATACTCAAAATGGACTCCCAAAACTCATCCGAAGTCAGAATTACATAAACTCTATATGTATATGATACACAACAATTTACACTCCAAATGAAGAGTAAAGCGGTTTTTCATCAAATATAGAATCCAACAAGAGTTAGGATCAATCTCATAGGAAATGCGTGAGAATATATCTATTAGCACTTAGTTCCAGATGTAATACCTATTTTTGAAACAAAGGTGCATAATATAAATAAGGATTTTTGTGATTAAAAACTAATTTGCTAAGATATTCTAGTAACTAACTAACAGTAACTACTGGATTTCAATAATTGATTGCGAAGCTAGGATTGTGGTCCCTATGACACCAAACTCGATAGTCAAACTTAGGGACTATATTGTCATGATTATGTACACAGAGTTAAACAAGTAGTTAACACCTACTTCACCTTACGATCCTTCTTAGGCGTATTTCATTCATTATCTTCCAATCTCAAAATGTATACACTTTTGCCCTTTGCTATGAACCCCAAGATGCTCTCACTTTTTGGTCTCAAGCACTTATAGTAGGTTAATAAACCCGAATTCTGTCGTAGGACTCTTTTCCTAATCACTACATCTCTTTCAGGAATGTAATGAATACAAGCGTACCCTAATGCATCAACGTTTTAAGGAATAAATTAAATTGAAGAATATTATAATGCATACAACAATCAATCCCAAATTTTACCCCAAATTTTCCTATCTTAACAGGTTTTCATGGTTCCCACAAGCCTAGTTTTGGGTTTAGCCTAGCATAATTGATGAAATCATGTTCATAAAAGATAAATAAATCATAGAAAGAACTTACGATTGAAGAAACAAGGAATCCACGGATTACAATCGCGAATCAACGAATGAAAACCCATGAATTTAATGAATTTCTCTCAAATGTTTTGTTCTCTCTTTAAATTCTCTCTCCAGCAGTCAATAATAATAAAAAATAAAATAAAAAAAGTATATATATACAAAAGAAAACCTAATCCAACATGAAATAGAAAAATAGACTTTGGCATGGCTGATGGCAACTACACGGCCCATGTGACACTTCACGAACCATCACACAGTCCGTAGTCCTCCATTTTGTATTTTCACTGTCGCCTTGGACTCCTTTTCACGACCGTCTTCACGGCCCGTAAGACATCACTCGTCCTGTGGTGGGTTTTGTATGCTTCTGTTTCTCGTGATTCTCCCTATTTTCCATGGCAATCCACGTCATGTAGATGGCTAGCTCCACGACTCGTGTGCACTTCCACGATCCATGTGAAGTACCTTGGGACTTGCCTTGTATCTTTTGTTGCCTCTTGTGGTTCCCAAATACCAAGTGTAGGCTAATGGTAAGGCTCACGGTCCATTTCATGCCTCACGGACTGTGTCACCCCACGTGGTCTTGCACTTGAGTATTTTGCCTATTGCTTCAATGGCCATTTTTTTAGCTTGCATCAGCTCCACGGCGTAGTACATCGCCCGTGTAAGGTCTCATGATCGGTGATATGCTTTGTTTGTTGTGCCTTGGTGCCTTGCTCTATTCACTCCTGAGTGCACCAGATATGTCAAAGTGTGAGCCCACGAATGGCCTCACAGTCCATGAAGGGGTTCACGAGCCGTGAGGGCTCCCATGAGGCCTCACTTGGTTCATTTTATTTTTTTCTCCTTTCTGTGGTGCATCACCTCTTCTAGACGGCTCGTCATATGGCCCGTGTAAGGCTGCATGGCCCATGAGGGTGTCGTGTGGTCCTTGTTCAGTTCATTTTCCTCTCTTTCAGCCTCCTTCATGTTTGAACCCATGAATTAGCCTTATTCCTAAAAAATAACACTAAACAACACATTAAACCCATAAATTTTCTTGAGAACTAACAAAAATTCTATGTTAAAAGCATTATAGGACTCGTATTTTCGCAACTCATCAACACCCTCAACTTAGAATTATTGCTTGTCCTCAAAACATGACCAAAAACTAAACATAACGACACACAAATACAAGCCTCTAAACGGAATCATACAATAACCCCTCAATCAGTCACATATGCCCAGAAAGTAAGCTCACAATGTACTTGCACCAAAACAGACTTAGATAGATCGAGTTAAGCATCACACTATATTCAGTTGGTCTACATAAGCTCAAGAACAAAGAATACTAGTTGGGTTAGCAACCACATAGTACAAGGATAATACCCTTACTACAAATAAGTCTCACTCAAAGCATATACATACAACACAGAGACTGGAATGTAGAAACTCACACTCATAAAAGATTTTCAATTGACACACGAGTACAAACCACATGCTTTCCCTTATTTTCACCACTTTAACTCTCGAATGACCTTTTTAGGATCACTTTAGAACTTTTACAGCTTGTAACATAGGCTCGGGCTAGGGTATGGTACATTTAGGATCATAGTAACTGATTTGCCCCTCCAAACACTACTTTGGCTTAGCCCCTTACTTTCGGTATCCAAATTCTTATTGTCCCCCTACTTTATTTGTTGTTGCGAGTGACTTCCACTTTTCTTCATTCTTTTTCTTTTTTTTATAATGTTTTTTAAATTTTAAATGTTTTTGTTAAACTTATGGTCACACCCCCAAGATTTTCCTTTCCTCTTGTCACTCGACTCTTTTTCACTCTTACTCTTCTGCTTTTCCCTCAATAGCCACCCTCAACTTGGGCTTTTGACCTAGGATGAGGTGCACAATATCTGTTTTAAAGGACCAGGGCCAGTATAAGTCACCCTCAACTTAAGTTTTTGACCGAGGATGAAGTTCACAATGTCCTTGGAGAGACCAGGGCCAAAGTAAGGATTCACAAATAGACAAGGGAGGTGAGTTGGGTGATTACAAAGAAATGGTTTATTCAGGCTCAACTTTTGGTTCAAAGGGAACAATTTTATTTGGTTGGTTCATTTCAGGCTAAGTGGCTTTACACAAAAATGGCCTAAGATCCTCTCCTAATGCACTCATTCAATTATTTTAGTGGGACTAACCGGGAAAGTTCTAGCTTACAAGTGCATCAATCAAATTAGACAAATAGGATCACACGCACATGGCACATATCCTACACTATTTAGTATTTAACCAATACAGTCATGCTTCATTCATCAAGATGCCAACTAGAAAATATATACAATGTTTTACAAGGATCACACAAGTTAGTTAGGATGGGATGCTTGCACATATAAGCAATTTTCAAAATTATTAACTTGGGCCAGTTTAGTTACAAAAATCATGGGTTACTGTAGACTCCTATAAAGACTTATACTTATGCAAACAACACAACCTAAGCATGTCAGTTCTACTAGATAATACACCTGAGAGAAAAGAAACATGGAAACAAAAACTTCCAGGTGGCAGGAATGCCCCACCCCCTCCAAAAGGAATATGCAATGCCCTCAATGCATATAAAATAGAAAATATCAATACAAGGGAGAGAACATGCCTAGGACGCTCTAGGCATTAGGCTGATCATCAGCAGGGCACGAACCCCCAGTGGGTTCATCTCCATCAAAGTGTGGGGCATGGCCAAAAGAACTCCCCGAGGCCCGAACTCTTGCCGCCTCATAAACACACCTATCCCGCTCTTCCTGCTCTGTAGCTACCCACCTTTAGGCTCTTAGCGCTTTGCGCAATTATCTCTCCTTAGCCACTTTGGCATTACATGATGGGTTCTATTGCTGAGAATGCTTCTTATCCTTCCCTTTTCTTCTAAGGGCCACAGTTGGTGGTGCAGGGGCGGTCGTTGGCGTAGGAGGTACACTTTAATAATCCCCTAGAGAGAGTGCAGGGGCTGGAGCAGCAAATAGATTCATCAGAGACTCCATAGGGAGAGGCGATGAAGGAGCGTTGTAGTGAGCAGTTAACACGGTTATCTTCTTCTTCATTTCAGCGATCGTGTTCACAATATTTGTTTCCTCTGGTCTTGACAAATTGTTGAAACGTTCATTGAAGAACCCCTCCAAGTTGTTTACCTGGTTCTGGAGAACAGCTATCTAGCTCTGAATGTTATCCTGAAGTGACTCCACATCTTGATTCACATGGGTTTAGATGACCTACGGCATCCACTCCATGATTTGGTCTAATATGGCCCAGGTCTATCTCTGATCGTTGACCAACCTATCTAGAAACTCACAAGGGACGTAGACATAACTCGGTGCCATAGATGGTTGTGAACTACTACCCTCGGGTTATTTCGATGCCTCGCTCGTCGGTGGAAAACTCTTAAACTATTCAAATGGCATAGGTTGTTGTGGGGCAGATGGTGAGAACATGGTTGGGCCACCAGACCGCTGCACTCTAGTCTAAAAGAGCGGGTTGTTGACATCATTAATCAAGTAAATATTGACCGTTGTTGATGGAAAAATCTTCCAGTTTAGAAATGGAGTGGTAGAGACACGGGCTAGCCTGCAGAGGGCTCTAATCATACATGGGAATGGAAAAGCATCTCGATCACTCATTTCCCTATCTCTTATCTCTGTAGTGATGACTTAACCCACATTGATATCATAATAGGCAATCATACATGCTACAAGGGAGGCCTTAGACAGTTTGAGTGTGTTGTCATTGGATGTGGGTTGCAGGAAGGAATGCACCATTGACCACCAAAACATGGAAGGAAATGTGAGGAAGGCCTTGGTAATGGGCATTCACGGGTCAGTGACCCAAGCTGCATCAGCACCTTGCAAAGCTATTTGTTGAGCAATCCATGTCACCACAGTGATCCTCGACCCAGGATCAGACATCAATGCCTCCTCAGAATTTGGTAGACTCTTGCTACATATAACCCATCATATGGTGCAATGTAGTCTTCCTCGTGCAGGAACCTGTTGATTGTGGTCTCAAAACTATCTATTTGAGCACCTCATACGGCCACGTTCTCAAGTGGGGAAAACTTCATGGCCATATATCGCCTCAACGTTTTGGAGCCGCCCCCTACAAAGTATATCAGGTCAGCTGCATATGATGAGTAGAACTCCTGAATAATGGCTGGCCCGTAGAATCCTGGGTTTCGAGCCATCCACCCAAACTGGTGGAAATCAAATGCATCTTTAATCTCTGGCACAGCATCCAGTTGATCCATCAATACTCGGACCTCTGGCATAACAACCCTTCGCTAGAACCCCCTAGAGCCTTTAGTGAGTCCCTGAGAGAATATTTCCTTAGCTCCCAAGATGGTCCATCGAGCCCCGAGAAAAAGAATGATCATCCAAGTTGTTTCATCATCTGGAGTCTGAGAGATAGAATAATAGATGGCTTCATCATCATTGTCCCAGAGTTTGACCTCATCGGTGCCATCATACTGTTGGGGGCCTTACGAGTAGAGATATGCTCCTCCTATTCATACTCCGGGTAAGCCTCTTCCTCCTCCCCTCTTGTATGCGAGACCCCCTCTTCAGACTGAGGGGCCAAGGCCTAATGTGCTTCCCGGGCCCGAGTGGTTTGCAGTGAGTGAGGAGAGACATTCCCTGTATAGCGCACCTTCGACCCCTCATAAGAATCATTACCCAAGCCACTACCTATCCTATGGCTGGAAGACTCAGTTGGAGAATCATGCAGGCATGACCCGAGCTCCTCATTGGGTGCTGTAGACTTTTGATGAGGTGCCATGATACTTGTAGGAAACAAAAAAAAGACATGGTAAGCACTTTTGGACTTATGGGATGACATGCTAATTGGTACTTAAACTTCCCCTGCGGCATAACAAGTGACAATAACCCTTAATAGTAGTGTCACCCGGTCTATCATAGGGAAATTGCACTAAATTAGGGTACATAAAATGAAATCACACGCAATCTAACCAAAATAAGAACCAACATACAGAACACGGTTGGATGGGACCCCTACACGGACCGTGTAACATGACATGGGCCATAAGGTGGTCTGTTTGACCTACCTTGGGGCATGCCTTGAAGGCACCTGCTGGACGTAACCTCACACAGACCGTGAGAAGTCACACGAGTCGTGTGAGGTGCCGTGGGAAAGCACTCAAAAAGCTTTTGTAGAGGTTCGCACAATGGACCACTATACAGTCTGTGTAAAGGCATACAACTCATGACAGGCACCATGGGGAGCAACCGTGAAAAAACAATTTGACACCTACCATGCAACACCCAAATATTTCTTGACCTGTTGACCATTGACTTTGAACCTATGCCCAGTTTCAACTTCTAGCTCTAGTGTACCATGAGAGAATATCTTAGCAACTTTGTATGGGCCAGCCTACCTAGACTTGAGTTTTCCTGGAAAAAGCCTCAGTCTAGAGTTATACAGTAACACCTTGTCGCCAACACTGAAGCTACAAGGTGTGATGTGTTTGTCATGCTGGAATTTTATCCTGGCTATTTAGAGTGTAGCACTCTCATGCACGTGCAGGAAAAACTCTTCTAATTCATTGAGTTGATCAAGTCTCAAATCTATGGCTTCTTCCCAGTTTATATTCAGCTTCTTCAGAGCCTAGAGTTCTTTGTGTTCTAACTCCACCGGTAGATGGAAAGCTTTACCAAAAACCAAATGATATAGTGACATAACAATAGGGGTCTTATAAGACGTTCGGTAGGCCCACAGTGTATCATCCAGCTTCCTGGCCCAATCAATTCTAGTTGCATTCACAAGCTTAGCTAAGATCTCCTTAATCTCTCTATTTGAAACTTCAGCCTGGCCATTGGTCTGTGGATGGTAGGGTATGGGAACCTTGTGTTGGCGGACCCCACACTTGTCCACCATAGCACGGAAGATCTTATTACAGAAGTGAGTTCCCGCATCACTGATGATAGTTCTGGGAGTCCCAAATCTAGAAATGATATTCTTCCTCAGAAATTGGACCACGCTTTTGCTCTCATTATTTGGAAGTGTCACTGCCTCTACCCACTTTGAGACGTAATCCACTTCTACCAAGATGTACCTCATGCCATAGGAACTTATAAATGGACCCATGAAGTCAATGCCCCAGACATCAAATATCTCCACCTTAAGAATAGCTGTCATAGGCATCCCCTAACGTCTAGAGATGTTTCCCTGGCGCTGGCATTAATCACATCCCTACACCAAGTCATGGGTGTCTACATAAATGGTAGGCCAATAGTACCCACATTGCAGTATTTGTTTGGCGGTCCTGGCACTACCATGA
This sequence comes from Solanum aculeatissimum, assembly GCA_038996855.1. Taxonomy (NCBI): domain Eukaryota; kingdom Viridiplantae; phylum Streptophyta; class Magnoliopsida; order Solanales; family Solanaceae; genus Solanum; species Solanum aculeatissimum. The sequence goes on from JBCEWC010002630.1 coordinate 13,841, forward strand.
TCGCCTCCCACTGGGGAGGAGTGAAAGGCCTCCATGATACTCATCATCTCCTCCTCAGGGATGCACCACCGAATGATCCCATCAGCACATGTGCGGAACAAGAATAGCTCATCCCAAAGTACCTGCACATATCATGAAGAAACTTTCTCTTCTAGTGAAAGGTAAGGCCCTCAGGCATGAGGTCACTCACCAGATATTTAGAAAAATTAGCAAACCAAGGAATTAAGTCAATAGAAGCAGTTAATACCTGCTCATCAAGAAATGAATCATCGATGGTCAACCAATCATCGCCTAGGGACTCATTCTCCATCCTGGATAAATGGTCTGCTACATGATTTTTGGTCCCCTTTCTATCTCAGACCTCAAAGTCATACTCCTGCAGCAAAAGGACCCACCTGATTAAACTTGGCTTGGTATCTTTCTTAGCCATGAGGTATCTCAAGGCTACATGGTCAATATGCACAATAACCTTTGTGCCCAAAAGGTAGGCCTAAAACTTGTCAAATGCATATACTATAGCCAGCAACTCCTGCTCAGTCACAGTGTAATTCCTTTGGGCCTCATTGAGGGTCTTATTGGCGTAGTAGATGGGGTGAAAAACCTTGTTGTGGTTCTAGCCAAGAATAATGCCCACAACAATTCTACTGGTATCACACATTATCTCAAATAGGGTTGACCAGTCAAGAGCAACTACCGTAGGCGCAGAGATCAAATTTTGCTTCAAGGTCACAAAGGCTTTCAGGCAGCTTTTGTCAAACTGGAACTTAGTATCTTTCTTCTATAGCTTAAACAATAGGTGTGCAATTTTGGAGAAGTCTTTGATGAACCAGTGGTAAAAACCCACATGTCCTAAAAAACTTCAGACCCCTTTTACAGAGATAGGAGGTGGCAATGTTTCAATAACCTCAATCTTTGCCTTGTCTACCTATATGCCCCTTTCCAATATCTTGTGGACGAAGACTATCCCTCCCTTGACCATGAAGTGGCACTTTTTCCAGTTCAAGATCAGGTTTGCCTCCTCACAATGATGTAGTGCCTTGCTGAGGTTTAGAAGACAATCACCAAAAGACTCACCCACTACAGAGAAATCATCCACAAATACCTCAAGAGTGTCCTCAACTATGTCGGAGAATATAGACATCATGCATCACTGAAAGGTGGTTGAGGCATTACATCACCCAAAGGGCATCCGCCTGAATGTGAAAGTCCCATACGGACAGGTAAACGTGGTCTTCTCCTAATCCTCAAGAGCTATAGATATTTGATTGTAGCTCGAATACCCATCTAGGAAATAGTACCACTCTCGGTCTGCCAGTTTATCTAACATTTGGTCCATGAAGGGCATGGGAAAATAATCCTTCAAAGTCCATCTGTTTAACTTTCTATAGTCCATGCAGACTCACCACATAGTGACTAGTCATGATGGAACTAACTCATTCTTGACATTGGTGACCACCATTATGCCTCCTTTCTTAGGCACACACTGCACCGGGCTAACCCATTGGCTATCAACGATTGGGTATATTACCCCACCGTTTAGCCACTTGATAATCTCTTTCTTCACGGCCTCTTGCATAGGTGAATTTAGCTAGATATGGTGTTCAATGCTAGGAACACAAGTATCTTCCAACTTGATCTTGTGTGTGTATATTCCCAGTGGAATCCCTACAATATTTGTAATGGACCAGCCAATGGCCTTTTTGAACTTCTGGAGCACTCCCAGCAATGTCATCATCTGGCCTTCCTATAGATCTACTGGCATAATCATAGGGAGAGTATTATTAGTGCCAATAAATGCATACCTCAAGTGTTGTAGGAGTTTTTCAGCTCTAAAGTAGGAGGCTCCTCGATAGACGGCTTAGCTGGTGGAGATGGTTTGTCCTGTAAGTCCAAGTCCAATTTTCTGGGAACATAGGGTCTGGTTCCCCTACCCTCAAAAGTTTGCACACTGCCCCTATAGTCATTCACACCATCATCAGGGAAGTTCATGGTCACAGCTGCCAATGCTTCCACGCCCATCTCTTCCTCAATTGGAACCTCAAAAAAGTAGGTCTCATCGACGTCGATGACTGACATCACTGCAATCTCTCTAGGCCTTTTCATGGAAGTACACACGTTAAACTTCACCTCCTCAGAGTTTAATTTGAAAGTCAGTTCTCCTCATTCCACATCTACCAATGCCCTGCCAGTAGCTAGAAATGGTCTTCCGAGGATGATAGGGACCTCAAAATCAACCTGGCAGTACAGAATAACAAAGTTTATTGGAAAGATAAACCTGCCCACCTTAACCAGCATATCACATAAAATTCCCACGGTTCGCTTAACTGACCTGTCTGCCATAAGAAACTGCATAGTAGTGGGTGTGGGTGCTCTTAAGCCCAGCTGCTTGTAAACTACTAGCAGCATCAAGTTTATGCTAGCACCCAAGTCACAGAGAGCCCGTGCAAAGTCATAAGCCCCAAAAGTGCATAGGATAGTGAAGGCTCCAGGATCTTCCTTCTTCTCAACCAGTGATCTTGTAGCAATAGCACTACAATGATGGATGTTCCCTACCGACTCAGTTATGATTGTCCACTTCTTAGTCACTAAGTCCTTCATAAACTTAGCATAACTCGGCATCTGCTCAAGTGCTTCCAATAAAGGGATGTTTACTGACAGCTCCTTCAACATTTCCAAGAACTTTTGCAACTTTCTACTCTCTGCTTGCTACCTCAACCTCTGTGGCAATGGTGGTGGTAGCTTACGAATAGTTGGCAAAGGCTGTGAAATTGGTTTGTCAGCCTCCCTAAGGTCCTTAGTGATCTCAGCATCATTAGTTACCACCTCAACTTCTTCGACTACCTCATCTGCATGCTTCTCACTGGTGTCAGAGAGTACCTTACCACTCCGTGTAGTCATGGCCATATAGTGACCATCATTTTTCATGTTCTGAATCGTGTCACTGAGAAGGGCCCTGACCTTCCTCTGGTTCAATGAAGCTAATAGCTGGCCCATCTGCTGCTCTAACTGCTTAATAGAGGTAGAGTGTGAGTCTACTAATTGATGAATACTAGTCATCTCACCTTGCATGTCCCTCACTCCACATTCTGTAGATTCAACCTTATCAAGCATCTTGGCCATCATCACTTCTAACTTAGAGGTGCTACCCCTACTATTCAGACGCTCCTTGTTCATGGGAGGCACATATGCTCCTGGCTGGTTATTTTTTTAATTATCTCTGTTCTGCCAGCTTCCGGTGTCTCTAGCTCTAGGGTGATCATAGTAGTTATCACGCCCATAGTTCCGACCTTGGTTCCTGGAGTTGAATGTCTGGAAACCCCCCCGGCTGCTCAGAAGTTTGGCCTACTAACTAACCCCTAGAATTTCTGACGACCGGTAGGTGGTCAAGAAATTCATGATATGTTGGTTTGCATCCTCATGTGCTTGCCCGGTGAACAAACCCTTTGATGTAAGCATCTATAGCATAGTGCTAGTGATAGTGAATTTCACACCAGGAGGTAGTAGAGGTAGGACACTTGCCCCAGTAGTTCCAGCGCCATCATCATCGTCATACAGTGCACGTGGCTATTGCGAGGCAGGTGGCCTAACTCTAGCTTGATGTTGAGGTGGGATAACAGGTGGTACCCCATCCCCATCAAGATCATGTATGCCTAGATCATTGTTGCCCCCATTTTAACCATTCAGGGCCAACTCGTGTCGCCTTTGTGCATCGCGCTCTTGTGCATTCATCCTCCTAATGGATCTCAATAACTCTAGGTCGTAAGGAATTAGTGATGCACCCTTACTGTGGGTGGCGGGCATACACTACTTGTCCCCTGTTGTAAAAATAATCCAAAAACAAAAAGTAAAATCAGGAAATAGAACTACAACTTAAATTAGTAACTAATAGACAATTTCTTCGCCGAATTCCCCGCCAACAGCGTCAAAATTTGATACGCCTAAATTTACACTCCAAATGAAGACTAAAGCGATTGTTGATCAAATATAGAACCCAACAAGAGTTGGGGTTAATCCCACAGGGAATACGTTAGAATATATCTATTAGCACTTAGTTCCAGATGTAATACCTATTTTTGAAACAAAGGTGCATAATATATTTGGGGGTTTTTGTGATTAAAAACTAATTTACAAAGATATTCTAGTAACTAACTAACAGTAACTACTAGATTTCAACAATTGATTGCAAAGCTTGAATTGTGGTCCCCAGGACACCCAATTTGATAGTCAAACTTAGGGATTATACGGTCATGATTGTGTACACAGAGTTAAACAAGTAGTTAATACCTAATTCACCTTTCAGTCCTTTTTAGGAGCATTTCATTCATTACCTTCTAGTCTTAGAACGTATACCCTTTTGCTCCTTGCTATGAACCCTAGGATGCTCTCACCTTCTGATCCCAAGCATTTAGACTAGGTTAATAACCCCAAATTCTATTGTAGGACTCTTTTCCTAATAACTACATCCCTTTCGGGCATGTAATGAATATAGGCGTACCATAGTGCATTGACTCATTAAGGAATAAATTAAATTGAAGAATACTATGATGCATACAACAATCAATCTCGAATTTTACCCCAAATTTGCCTATCTTAACAGGTTGTCATGGTTCCCACAACCTTAGTTGTGGGTTTAGCCTAGCATAATTGATGAAATCATGTTAAAAACAGATAAAGAAATTATAGAAAGAACTTACTATTTAAGAAACAAGGAATCCACGGATTACAATCGAGAACCGATGAATGAAAACCAACGAATTTAATGAATTTCTCTCTTTAAATTCTCTCTCCAGCCGTCAATAATAATCAAAAATGGAATTAAAAAAGTATAATATACAAAAAAGGTATATATATACAAAAACAAAACCTAATCCGACTTGAAATAGGAAAACAGGCTTTGGCATGGCTAATGGAAACTACACGGACCGTGTGACACTTCACGGACCATCACACGGTCCGCGGTCCTCCACTTTGTATTTTTACTGTTGCCTCGGACTCCTTTTCACAACCGTCTTCACAACCCGTGGAACGTCACACGGTCCATGGTGGGTCCTATGTCTTGCACTTCGCGTGATTCTCCGTATTTTCCACGGCAATCCATGTCATGTAGATGGCTAGCTCCACGACCCGTGTGCACTCCCATAGTCCGTGTGAGGTACCGTGGGACTTACCTTGTATCTTTCATTGCCTCATGTGGTTCCAAAATACTAAGTGTAGGCTAACGGTAAGGCTCACGGTCTGTTTCATACCTCATGGACTGTGTCACCCCACGTGGCGATCTTGCACTTGAGTATTTTACCCATTCCTTCTATAGCTATTTTCTTAGCTTGTGTCAGCTTCACGGCATAGTACACGGCTCCTGTAAGGCCTCATGGTCCGTGATATGGTCCGTAAGTTGTGCCTTGGCAATGCCTTGCTCTATTCACTCCTTAGTGCACCGAAGATGTCAAAGTGTGAGGCCACGGACGGCCCCGTGGTTCGTGAAGGGTTCACGAGTCGTAAGGACTCTCGTGAGGCCTCACTTGGTTCATTTTCTACTTTTCTCCTTTCCATAGTGCATCACCTCTTTTGGACAGCTGGTCATAAGGCCTATATAAGGCCACACGGCCCGTAAGGGTGCCCGTGTGGTCCTTTTTCAGTTCATTTTCCTCTCTTTCAGCCTCCTTCTCGCCCGAACCCATGCCTTAGCCTTATTCCTAAAAAATAACACTAAACAACACATCAAACCCACAAATTTGCTTGCGAACTCACAAAAATTCCATGTTAAAAGAATTATAGGAGTTGTATTTTCAGAACTCATCGGTATCTATATCAAAAATAGTGATTCGGACTCAATGAAATCATCATAAATTAATTTCAAAGCCTCCTTGCCATATTTACAAATTTGATAGGATAAAACTAGATTAAAATTCAAAATATCAAAACTGCTTTTGGCTACTCAAAAAATTATTCCGAAACCATATCTAGCGTTAGTTTCACCATATGGAACTACTGGAACTATTGAAATTTTGATCCGAGCTTCCGATGTCCGAATGTTGACCAAAGTCAAACTTTGGTCCCAAAAACAACTAAAATCACAACTTTGGACCTAAAAATCTCATTTTAACTCCAAATTTAGTTCTGTAACTTCCTGTAGTTCAATTTCAACATTCTAGAACTAATGAAATCAACAAATCCTCTATCCGACACCAAAAAAATCAGAATGATACAAAAACTCACTTTTTCAATAATTTAAGCTTTCAAAATGTGCTAAAACTCATATTTACCATTTTAAAATTCTGGATTTCAGTTTCAATCATTCAAATAGTTCAAAATAGGTCCAAATCAACTTACGAAAGGGTAAAACAACAATTTTCATAGATAAGACCAAAAATAACCAACCAGGTCATTACATCATTCACCACTAAAAATAATATTCATCCTCGAACATAAAGAAAAGAGGAGTACCTGAAGCCTCAAAAAGACTAGGATATATGGCCTGCATGTCAAATTCCCACTCTGAAGTAGTCTCATCAACAGAATGGTGTCGCCACTGAACCTTCACAGAAGATATATCTTTGGATCTCAATCTGAGGACCTGCCTATCCAAAATAGTTATAGGCTCCTCTTCACAGGTCAAATCTAAACTCAACTCAATAGAATCATAAGAGATCACACGAGACTCATCTAGAACATACTGGTGAAGTATAGAAACATGAAAAATAGGATGAATAGATAATAATCTCAGCGGCAATGCCAGCTCATAGGCAACCTCACCAACTCTCCTAAAAATCTCAAATGGGCCAATGAATCTGGGACTGAGCTTGCCCCTCTTCCCAAATCTCATCACATCCTTCATGTGTGAAATCTTTAGCCAAACACTATCACCAACAGAGAACTCTAGAGGTCTAGTCCTCCGATAAACATAGCTCTTCTGGTGGCTCTAAGTTGTCCAAAGACTACCCTGAATCAAACGAACCCGATCCATGGCATCTCCAAGTAGGTCCACACTCGACACATCATCAGAACATAAGTCAAACCATCCAATGGTTGATCTACACATCCGGCCATACAAGGCCTCAAATGGAACCATCTGGATGTTAGAATGGTAACTATTATTGTATGCAAACTCTACCAAAGGTAGATGTTGCTCCCATTGGGAACCAAAATCAATCACACAAGCCCGTATTATGTCCTCTAACATATGAATGGTGCTCAAACTGACTATCTGTCTCAAGGTGGAAAGTTGAACTCAAATCCACTCTAGTACCCAAACCATGTTGTAGAGCCCTCCAAGAATGAGAGGTGAACACAGATCCCCTATCGAACACTATAAACACTGGCACACGATGCAATCTGACTATCTCTCGGATATATAACCTAGCCAACTGCTCCACATTATAGCTATTCTTCATCGATAATAAGTGAGCCGACTTGGTCAAATGATCAACTACTACCCATACTGAATCAAACTTGCCCAAGTCCATGGGAAACCTTGTAACAAAGTCCATAGCCACTCTTTCCCACTTTCACTCAGGAATGAGCATCTTTCGCATCGATCCACCGGGATTTTGGTGTTTATACTTGACTTGCTAACAATTCAAAGATTTTTACACAAGTTCAGCTATGTCCGTTCTCATCTCAAACCACCTATAATGTTATTTTAGGTCATGGTACATCTTAGCTATGCGTGGATGGATGGAATACCTGGCACAATGGGCCTCATCAAGAATCAGTCTTACCCAATCTTCAACTTTGGGTACACAAACTCTAGCGTTTATCCTCAAAACACCAACAGAATCAATAATAGCTACCTTGGCTTCACCCCTCAACACTTTGTCATGAATCAAGCATAACCTGGGGTCCTCACACTGATGAGCACATATCTTATCAAACAAGGAAGACTTAACCTCAACAAAAGAAAAAATACTATGGGGAGGAGAAATATCCAACTGAACCATCTGTCTAGCAAGCAACTGAACCTCCAAGGATATGGGTCTCTTCTCAACCCTCAAGAATGCTAAACTCCTCACACTAGTAGTCTTTCGGCTCAAAGCATCAGCAACAACATTGGCCTTCCACGGGTGATATAAGATAGAGATATCATAATCTTTAACCAACTCCAACCATCCATATTGTTTCATATTCATGTTAGGCTGAGAAAAGATATATTTTAGACTCCGGTGATCGATGAAGATCACACAATGCACCCCATAGAGATAATCTTGCCATAACTTCAACACAAATACAAGTGCAACCAACTCTAAGTCATGGGTAGGGTCATTTCATTCATGCAATTTCAACTTTCTAGAAGCATAAGCTATCACCTTCTCTCTTTGCATCAATACACCACCCAAACCCACTCCAAAGGAATCATAATAGACCACAAATGGTACTCTCTCCTTAGGCAAAGCAAGAATAGGTGTCGAAGTTAATAAATCCTTGAGCTTTTGAAAGCTTGCCTCATAATCATCCAACCACTAAAATGCCACAGCCTTCTGAGGCAATCTAATCAACGGGGCTGCTATAGAAGAAAAACCCTAAACAAACCATCGATAATACCTTGACAAACTAATAAAACTACGAATATCAATAATAGAAGTAGGCCTAACTGACTCATGCACGGCTGCCACCTAAGCGACAGCCTAAACATGAGCCAAATAAGTTAAACATCCCTTCTCTATCATCCGAGAAACATGCACATAAGAAATAACTCCCTTAGAATAGGAGTTAGGTGCTCTGATCCATACCAACTGAGGTAACTATGGACAAGATAAAGTCACTGTCTTCGCATGGAAATCAAGAACAGCATAATAAGGCAATAACCAATTCATACCCAACATCACATTAAATTCCACTATATCTAACAATATCAAGTCAACAATATTATCTCTCAACATAAAGGTCACAACACACCCCTGGTACACCTAATTCACCACTAAAGATTCACCTATCGTGGTGGATACATATATAGGTTTGGCGAGTGGCTCACATAAAATACCAATATTCAAAGCAAAATAAGTTGACACATAAGAATAAATAGAGCCTGGATCAAATAAAACTAAAGTTGAATGGTGGTGCACCAGAACTATATCTTTGATAATTTCATCAGAAGCCTCTACCTCGACTCTATTTGGAATAGCATAACAAACTCCACGACCACTACTAGCCACTGGGCCTCCACGGGCTCTACTTCTTAATATGCCACGTCCTCTTCTAGTACCTCCCATCATGTTGTGAGAAGTGTCTCTAGTTGTTGGTGTTAGGGTTGGAAGAGTTGGTTGAGATCCTGAAGCCTGGGCAGAAGGTATACAATAAGGACATCGATGAGCCAAATGTCCAATGTCCTCACAATGGTAACAAGCTCTAGTTTCCTGCCTCTAAAATGGTTGCCCTAAAAAGCCACCACGCCTGGGTGTTCTACCCACCTATACAGGTTTGGATCTGTTAACACTATCAGGTGTTGGAAGAGTTGTCTGAACTGCCCAACCATGAGGGCCCCATCGCTGAAACTCCCAATCCCATGGTTGATGTCCTCTAAACTGTTCATATTGATGGGGGCTCTTCCCGCCACCTTGTCTATCCTATCAGATGTGCTCTATCACACGAACGTGATCCATAACATACTAAAAAGTGCCTTCAGCCAAAACTAAAGAAGTTGTAGCCTTTTGAAGGTAACCTGTCAATTCTTTGGCAAATCGTCGAATCTAGTCAAACTCAATAGGAATGTTGGATAGAGCATATCTAGGCAGAGTATGAAATCTGGTCTCATAATCTGAAACTCACAAAGAACCCTGCTAAAGCCTATCAAACTCATCAAGATGATTGTCCCAAAGATTGTATGGCACAAATCTCTCTCCTCTCTAAAAATATCAGTTTAACTACTCCCAAGTCATAACTAGAGATCCAACAGGTCGATGAGCCACAACTGACCTCCACCACTCCTTGGTAGGCTAGTAAGATAATAAGTGGTATAAGCAAATCCATGTGACTCCAAGATGCCCAAACTACACTGCCATTCCTGACACTCAAACAAGAAATCATAAGCTCTGTCACTCGGGGTACCATCAAATCTCAGAGGAGCTAGTCGATAAAACCTCTCAAAACTCTTCTGCTCATCTGTGGACATAGTTGGGCTAGAAGAAAATGGTGGCACCATAAACAAGGGTGGTGCAATGGATGGAGAACCTTCCAAACTTTGAAACGTGCACCTGCACCCAGATGAGATGTCTGAAGTTGAGTCACAGTTGCCATAAGAGGATCTTCTAGGGCTAGAGAAAGATCAATCGATGCTGCAGAAATCGGTATCTCCACTGTAACTAGGGATGGAGAAGCTCCCTCCAATATAGTCAATAACCTCAATAGCAACTCCTGAACTGAGGGTGTAGGGGATGGAGTTGAGGGTAGAGGAATAGGATCTATAGGCCCCTCTGGCTCATATGTAGGCCTTAGAGAAGCTGACCTCGGTTTCCCTCTAAGTAGAGTTGCCTCTCTAGCAAGTCCTTAACCTCTGGCCCTATCCTGAACTTTTCCTCGACCATGAGTGGGAGCCACATCAGCAAACTCAGTCTCTCTTATGAATCATCAGCACCTCGTAATTGGCATCTACATAAAACGAGTAGATTAGACATTTTCAAAGTGAGTAATACAAAGAAAGGCATGAATCAGAAGCAAGACATGAATGTTTTTCCTAAAGAGTATCCTATAGTCTCCCAGAGAGGAGTGTGGACTTCTATACACCAATCCACGAGACTCTACTAGACACCTTTCTCTTGACTCATGAGCCTAACGAACCTAGAACCTTAATACCAAACTTGTCACGACCCAAAATGAATTACAACTAAAAAAAATGAAATAAAGTAAACATACATTCATTTAGCATAAGAAACCTCCCAAAACTTGGAGTCATGAGTACAACTGTCTCAAGGAAAATACAAGGTTGTCTCATAATATCTGATACATAGTCTGAAAGATAGAAATAAAAGAAAATCCCAAAGATCTACCGCGACTCGAAGTCTGAGCCTCACCGTAGGGATCTAGATGATATCAAAGTACTTGGGTGGAGTGATCAACTACCCTGTCCTGAACCCTGTGTACGATCTGCAAGGAGAAAACTAAGTAGGGATGAGTACACTGAAATGTACCAAGTAGGTTCAACTGGCTGGGTAAGAAAAATCAAACAAGTATGTAATAACGAAGAATCTAACACCTACATCACAAGGTTAGTACATAATAATATACCCAAGGATAATGATAAATATAGCAATAAACAATTATGCAATACATATGAAGTATATGGATGCAATGGCGTCGTAGGCCATGAATGAGGTGGAATGACAATTGTCGCAGAGACAATGTACACATCTATCGAGCCGAAGCTACCAGATAGACCCAGGGGCATCGCATGCCATGTACTCAAATAATTCAGGGCATCACAGGCCTCAGATAGTACTAGTACAATATATTACGTGTGCATGTCAATGCCAACATATATAAGTATGGTGTGTGCATACCAATGCAATAATAGAGTAAGATATGTGCATACCAATGCAACAATAGAGTAAGATATGTGCATATCAATGCAACAATAGAGTAAGATAGGTGCATACCAATGCAATAATAAAGTAAGATAGGTGCATACCAATGTAACAATAGAGTGAGACGTGTGCATATCAGTGCAACAATAGAGTAAGATTTGTGCATACCAATGCAACAATAGAGTAAGATTTGTGCATACCAATGCAATAATAGAGTAAGATATGTGCATACCAATGCAACAATAAAGTAATATATGTGCATACGAATGCAATAATAGAGTAAGATGTGTGCATACCAATGCAACAATAGAGTAAGATAGGAGATGGATCATAAGTTATGATAAACAGGGACAACAGTCATAGCATCACAAAGGCTTGATCAAGACCATCAACTAATACCATAAGTCTATCCATAAGCCATATTAACATTCCTTTCTCATCAATGATCAATTCTCAACAAACCTAGACTCCGCAAGTCACAAAATATGCTTTCAAATCCCATAATAGATCATGAATAACACCAAGTTTCCACAAATCCCTTTCAAGGGTATAACAAGTCTCACAATATCATGGTAATGTCCAAAGCACCTCATATCTCAAGTATTAAACTCAATTTATCAATAAGATTGCAATCTACTCAAATTTTGGCATAATTGGATCCACATATCCATCACAATACTAACATAATAAGTCATTTACTCATGAATCAATCTATGTCTTTAACTACCACATGACATACTCAATAACTCAAATTTAGTCCCAAAAGGGGCAGAAGAACCTACTTCAATGCCAAAACTGCACCCGAACAATCTTTTAATCAACTCAAGCCTCGAAACAATCCTCAAATTGACCAATCACTATCAAAACTAGATACTACACATCAAGAGGAGCACTTTGATACCCATATTGGCATGATTTAGGCTTAGTGGTAAAATGATCAATTTTAAGGCTAAAACTCAAAGTCTCCAAATCTGAAAATTGACTTTAAAATCGAATTCTACACAAAAAATAGAGTTCAGGGGTAAAATTCCCACTAACTCAAGCTTAAATCGAATGAGAAATCAATGTTCAAAGTTTGAAATTCATAGTCTCAAAATTTTCAATTTTGGACATTGAAAATCATAAATTTTAGGGTGAAATCAAGTTAAATCTTAAGGAAAATGATTAATATGATGTTAAAAACACTTACCCAGTAAAATCCTTTGAAAGTCTTCTTCCAAAATTGTCCAAAAAGCTTCACAAGTTTGAAAATAGATTAAAAATGGTGTCTCTTGAGTTTTAATCAGTGTTGGCATCAAAACTACTCCACAAATGCTGGTAGGGTTCCGCGAACGTGGAGTTGAGGGGTCAAAAAGGAGCTCACCAATCGCAGAGACCAACCCGCAAATGTGGAGTGTAGCAAGGGGAGGGGGTGTAACACACGTGCTCCGCGAACGTGAAGTGATACCAAATGACCCATTATCCACGAACATGGATCTAACCTCTTCGAACACGGAGGGAACCTATACCCAAGCTTCCACAAACGCGGAGAAGGTTTGCACCTGCACCAAAAATAGCAAAAACCAGCAACCAAGTCCAAATTTCCTACTCGTAATGGACCCCAAAAACTTATCCAAACTTAGAATTACACAAACTTTATATGTATCCATATCAGAAATGGAAATCCAGACTCAACAAAATCATCAGAAATTGATTTCAAGGTCTCTTTGCCATATTTACCAATCTGACTCGATAAAATTATATTAGAACTCAAAATACCAAAACAATCCTGGGCAACTCCAAAAACTATTTCGAGACCATTTCTAGGGTTAGTTTCACCATCCGAAACTATTGAAAATATCATAATTTTTATCCAATCATTCATAGTTCGAATGCTGACCAAAGTCAAACTTTAGTCCCGAAAATAACTAAAATCACAACTTTAGGCCTAAAAACCTCATTTTAACTCCAAATTCAGTTATGCAACTTCCTGTAGTTCAGTTTTAATATTCTGAAACTAATAAAATTGACGGTTCCCTGATACAATACCAAAAAATTAGAATGGTAAAATTTTATTTTTTTGATAACTTAAGCTTCGAAAAAGTATCAAAACTCATATTTACCATTTTAAAACTCTAGATTTCAGTTTCAATCATTCAACTAGTTCAGAATAGGTTCAAAAAAACTTACGAAAGGATAAAACAGTAATTTTTACAGATAAGACCAAAAATAACCAATCAGGTCATTACACACTCTATAATAGATTGGTGTAAAAGAAGAAACAAAATAGTCTCTTATGGAGATGGTAATATTAATAATTGACTTATTTGAAGTTGTTTTATTTCTTTTAGAATATGTACCAAGAACTACATACCACATTCTGAACTTAATTCCTTGCATGATTGTACCTTTGACAACTATAGAACTTGTGTGGGTTTGACGCAAGTCTAGTCTATGTCATGTTCAGATATAGAATCGTCTAGCATATATGCTTAAAGGGAGAACAAACAAGTTGGAATAAGAATAGATGTGTGTGTGTATGTTAATTGGATATTCAAAACGAATAAAAGATGATTTGTTTAATTGTCCTGGAGAAAATATGATTTGTTAACACAATTACAAGATTTATAGAAAAGGACTATTTAATAAATCATGTTCCTATAAGTTACAAGAACTAAACAAAGAAATAATAAGTGACTCAATCATAAATTCAGACGCTTAAGAATATCTTATCAGTATATCAGAACCGATGTTCCATTGTATTTAAATAGTGGGAGAAATATCACTTGACATAAAAATTTACTACCTCAAGTAATGGGAGTGATGTTGAACAAATTAAAGAGCACAGATGAATAAGTTTTTAATATTTCAATACCAAAAAGTTTTGAGAAAAATATTAAAACTTAAGAACATAAAGGTGTGACTACAGTAGTAGTACTTAGTCGTAGTGGGAGAATTTCAATGAAGATTGATTTTTTTATATTTTCTTGAGACTGTTTCATGATAAAACTCTTAAAAAGAATACACTCTTGGAGAGTTTCATGATAAGGCCCCTCGATATCTAGTACAAAATCGATTAGTTATGCCTAAGCATTACTAAACAGAATCGCATAAGAAAACAACTTGGTAAGATTCTTTTGATAAATCATATAAAAGAAATGTCTGTGAAAGTTGTAAATGCATAGTTAAAAGTATAAGTGGGAGATTGTTAAGGTATATAATATTAACCATGAATTTAGATATAGTACATTATAATAATTGTGTTGGTTAAAAGTCTAAGTGGGAGATTGTTGGGATATATACTATTAACCATGGAATATGTACTATTAACCATGAGTTTAGATATAGTATTTAGTATAAAATAATTATTCATTCAATTTTAATAAAAGTTTTAATAGATCATATAATCGTTTATGTGTCCATTTACGTATATAGTAGATGATTTAGTGTATAGAGTTTTAGCTTATACATAGAGGATTAAATCATTGGTTCTTATAAGTATAAATTTTTTCGTTCACAATCTAAGATGGGAATTGGACAATCCATCGGTATGATTGTAGTATAAGATTATATATAATTGATCTTGATTATGGGAATGGTGTAGTTCCAACTCCTTGTTCTAGTGCATATTGTATGTATTGAGCAGGTGCGAGTAGAGATAGTTGTTTTAGGATGACTGATAAAGACATATTCTCTAAATTGTTAAACGTACTTATATTCTCAATCTTGATATAACTATTATGATCTGTATATATTATTTATCATTTTCATTTATTAAAAGGTGAGATTCTGAGATGGATCAATATGTCTGGTAGATTGGATGATAATAATATATTGGTAAAATAATAAGTTAGTTGACAGAATCCATGTCTCGATATAGAGATTGATGATATGCCTTTTGAGAAACTTATAAGTTTTCATCGTGTCAAACCTTGCAAGTGGATTTATGAATCTGACACATGAAATAAGTTAAGCAGTGCTCTAAAAAAATTAATATTTAAATTAAAATTTTCAGTAATTTAATTTATTGATTAGTATCTATAATCTTAACATGGAAATTACATAAGTGTTTAATGGAAAATTTTGAAATATAAATAGCGGAGTGCAATTATGAATTTTTAGTGGAATGAGTTTCTTTTTTTCTTTTGGATTTGGAAAGGTCCTCTATAAATAGGGGTTTTCCTAACCTAGAAATAAATGGAAAAAGGAAATAGGGTTTCTATACAATGTTTGTCCACCCAAGTATTGAGAAAGTTTTGATGTGAACTTAGGATCACTATAGAAAACTACAGAATTGCAGTCTAACTTGTGGATTCACCTTGAAGGTATATAGTCACGCTTCAAGAGCTATTTATCGAATTAAATTTCAGAAAGTTTATGTGTTCTAGCATAAATATATGTGTTATTTGTTATTCATGTAAGCAGTACGATCCTGATATGCTTTCGATGTGCATATGATTTTCCAACAATCACCCCATCGAATTGTGTATATCCCTAGTCATTTTCAATCTTGAGAAATCAACTCTTGTGTTACGTTGTCAACTTGAAGTTTGAAGAAGTTCCCTTGTTACAAATCTCCCATTTTATATTTGTTGTTTGAGCAATATGCTTGTGGTATGTGTTAATTAACAAATAGCAGACAATTCTCTCCGCCAATCATTGTGGATTTGACCCTGACTCATAAAATTGGATATTATTTTGCATATGATCTCTTATATCTTAATTACGAGGTATAGTTAAGTGTATCAGAGGCAGGCCGATTAGGTTATTATCTACTATTATTGTATGATATGGGTCAGGAATAGTTAGGTTATATTATGACGATTCTTAACCTTCTTTCTCATGTACTTCTTTATTTGATGGCATTATCGATAGAGGTAAGCAAACTACTCAATTCATTAACGTTTGTAACAATAAGTTAAGAATAGGTAAGAACGTTCTGGATAATCTTTGACTCTCCACTTAATTATTTATGATATTTATATTATTAGTCTCATAATTAATTTATAGATTTAGAAGAGAATAAGTATGCTTAGAACATCCCAACCCTTTTCTAAGATTACTTACATCAGTATTTATGACATTAGCTTCAATCTCAGCTTTCAGATTTCGTACATATTCAGGGCATTAGTTTATACCGATACTTCATTACCTAGGAATTTTGCATTCATACCTGTAGGACCTAAACAACGATCAAACAGATTTGTTGAGTAGCATAGCAAAGTCTTGAATGGATTGGTCGACTTATTTTCTTTCAGGGGTCGTCAAAGTTTTAGAGGTTTGCCTGATTTACTATTTATATTTTTTTGATAGGTTGAGGCCTTGTTCCATCAATTATTATTTTCATAGAGGCGTCAGACTAGTCTATTGAGTTGTGTAATCACAATGTTGTCCAGTTGGTCCTTGTTGTCGTTGATAGTTCAACGACTTATTGGATTAGCTTATATTGCATTTTCCTATTTTCAATTTATGTATAGAGATTATGATGGCTCGACGATCCAAATATGACTTGTTTGCTATCTATTTATTATTTTATATAAAATGTTGGTAGTAGTTATTTTCTTTGTAAAGTTGTTGACAGGACCCTTGCTAGCCAAAGATTTATTTTTAAGCAAAATATACTTGTTTGTTTTCTTGATTAGGTGTGGTTGTTATCCGTCATTGACAAACAATTCCACCAGGTCGGCTCAGGACTAAGTTTGATATCATATGCTAATTGCACCCCTTCTAGTTTGGGGCATCATAGGAATATCCGGAGGCTTCTAGCAAATAAAAATCGAAAACTTGTAGCCCAAAGTCCCAATAGAAAAAGCATATAGGTCAGTAATTTCGTACAAGATCGCGTAAATCACTACGGAATTACAGTTGGTACACATAACTGTATCTCGCAAAGTGTATTGTAAGGTCCAAGTGGAGTTATTTCATTAGTGGATATAAATAGTTATTTCATTCACTTGTAAAGGAGTGAAATTTTTGGCAATGCTAAGCAATTTAATGATATTCTAGCATCTTAAGTTTTTACAACCATTGCATTATTAACTTGAGGCAGTACGCTTAAGATGATTATACAGAACCTTCGATTCCGGAGCTAACAACTTGAAGTCATTATCGGAACCAAAGCTAAAGTAATGATATCTAAGGGTGATAATTGGATGGATTGGGTCAAATTTGAGCGGGTCATTGTAGGTCAAGACAATAAACGGGTCAAGACCCAATTCAACCCAAATTTGCTTGGGTCAAAATGGGTTGAGTAATGAGTTATAGAGCGAGTCAAGACTCAATCTGATTCAACTTTTATCAAGTTTTACTTACTTTATTTGTTCTTTTTCAATATTTTAGTACTAATTAAATTATATTTTTCTTTATTTTTGCTATATAAAATATATCAAATTAAAAAAAATATTTCAAAAATATTTTGACAAGATCTCTCTCGAGTCAATTCGGATTGAATATCAACTCAATTTTAAATGGGTTGAAATGGGTTGGGTTGAGATGGGTTGAGCTAATAAATGGGTGGATTATTAACCGCCCAAAATTTAATGGGTTGAGCGGGTTGGGCTTAAATTTGTCACCCCTAATGATATTTGGACCCTATTGTGCCATTCGATTATCTAATTTCATTATTGTTCTTTATACCCTTAGGGGTCGTTCGGTTACTGGTTAGGGTTATGCAGGTATTAGTTATATAGAATAAGTTATGCAAGTATTAGTTATGTAGGAATAAGTTATGCAGGTATTAGTTATGAATGAATAAGTTATGCAGATATTAGTTATGAAGGAATAAGTTATGTAGGTATTAGTTATGAAGGAATACGTTATGCAGGTATTGATTATGTAGAAATAAATTATGGAGGTATAAGTTATGCAGGGATTAGTTATACAAGAAAAAATTATGCATATATTAATTATACATGATTTAGTTACACGAAATTTAGTTGTGTAGAAATAACAATACATGAATTATTTCTTATTGAAAGTTTGATTTGTAATAAATTAGTCTTTTTGATAATAATAATAATAATAATAATAATAATAATAATCATCATAATAATAATAATAATAATAATAATAATAATTTTCTCCATTTCTTCATATCCTTTAGTTTGTATTCCGATTTTTATATTTTTTCCAAACTCTTTTAGGTTTAGTATGAAATCGGGGCTAATACAGAATATTCCCCCATTATTCGTCATATCTACCTCGGTATTTTTCATAATTTAATGTATGGAGATTGACTTTTATTTGCATGAGTTTTGAAAGAAAATTTGTGTAATATCCATTTTTGTAAAATTTATCTTGAAAATTGTTAAAAACAAGTAACATAATTTGGCAGTAATTTGGGGACAAATTAAAATACCTCCTAGGATCCGTTGATTGGTATTCATCGATATTGAAGGTGATTCTTTTGTATTAAAATTAGATCATATTATAAGAAGGAGCATCGATATTATTTTATTTTATTTTATTTACAGTAAAAAAAATTATTTTCATTGCTTCTGTTCGTGATAATCAAATCACATAAAGGCAATTCTTGTAGTTACATATAGCTAATTGCCCCAAAGCTTAATAATTTCATATATAATTTTAGGCATAATACATAAATTAACCCCTTAACTTGGAGTCAAATCATTAGTTGGAACTCTATTTTTCAAAATGTACAAACATGCACTCCAACTTGCCCATTTTTTATCAATTAGGCACAGTTATCCAGCAGCCCAAGTACGTGAGATACACTCGCTATGATGTGGATTTTATGTCCAATTCGGCGATGCTACATCATTAACATTATTCCACCTATTTATATATTTTTTAAAACAGAAAATATCACGTCATTAATACTATTCCACGTATTTATAGTTTAAAAAAAAGAAAAGTAAAAGAAACATTTATGATTGGAAAAAATAAATTTATTTTACAAAAAAATTAAATTTTGTAAATTTAATTTTTATATTTCACCTCGGACCCTCATCCCCCAGCCCCCCTCCCCCTACCCCAACCCCCATACAAAATAAATTAAAAAATTACTTTACGAAAAATTTAAATTTTATAAATTTTAATTTTTTACTCCGCATCGAACCCTCATCCCCCCCTGCCAGCCCCCCAGTCCCATCCACCCCCACTCCATAAAAAAATTAAAAATTTAATTTACAAAAAATTTAAATTTTGTAAAT
>JBCEWC010002631.1:0-33494 GCA_038996855.1 Solanum aculeatissimum
GCGACTCCTTAATAAATTAGGTAGGACTTTCCAATACGTTGTACACTATTTGACCTCGGTTAAAATGGGGTATAACAGAGTCTGAAAGATCCAACCTAACTATCCTGTTAGCTAAGGACTGAATGTCTAAAGTTAAAGGTCACTCCATAACCGGTAAGTAAGCTAGGTTGCCCATACTTTCCGCCTTCCGGCTCAAGGTGTGTTCCACCACGTTGCCTTGCTCGAATGATAGAAGATAGTCAAATCATAGTCCGGCGAGAGCTCAATCCAACTATGTTGTCGGGAATTATGATCCCTCTGGTTCAAAATATATTGAAGGTTGCGATGGTCTGTATAAATCTTATAGTGGACCCCCTATATATAGTGTCACCATATCCTGAGCGTGGAAACTAGTACCGCCAACTCTAAGTCATGAGTCGGGTAGTTGCGCTCATATAGTCTCAATTGTTGGGATGCGTACGTAATGAATCAACCCTGCTGTATCAAAACACACCCTAAACCTACACTAGACGCATCATAATATATAATACATCCCATATCCTCAACTAGAAGGGTCAAGATAAGTGCGGTGGTGAGTAACTCCTTTAGCCTCCGAAAGTTCATCTCACACTCTATGGACCACTCAAAAGGGACACCCTAATAGGTCAAATAGGTCAATAGAGAAGCAATAGTAGAAAATCCCTCAACAAAGCATCGATAATACCTAGCCAAACCAATGAAACTCTATATCTCTGTGACCATCATAGGCCTAGTCTAATCTCAAATAGCCTCAATCTTGGTCGGATCGACCATAATGTCCTCCTTGGATACCATGTGCCTAAAAAATGTCATTGACTCCAACCAAAATTTGCACTTTGAAAACTTTGCATAAAGTTGATGATCTCTCAAAGTATAGAGCACAATCCTCAAGTGTTAAAAATGTTTTTCCCTGCTTCGCGAGTATACTAAGATATCATCAATGAATACGATCATGAAAGAGTCAACATAAGGCCTAAGCACTTGAGTCATAAAGTCCATAAAGTCAGCAGTGGCATTAGTAAGCCCAAAAGACATCACTAGAAACTCGTAGTGGCCATAACAAGTTTGAAAGACAGTCTTAGGGACCTTGGCTACCTTAGTCCTCAACTGGTGGTAATCGAACTTCAGGTCAATATTAGAAAACACAGTGACACCCGTAAGCTGATCAAATAAATCATCAATACGAGGTAAGGGGTAATGGTTTCTCGCCATCACCTTATTAAACTACTTGTAATCTATGCATATTCGCAAGGTCCCATCCTTTTTCTTAACAAATAGGACAGAAGCACCCCATGACGATACACTCGGACGAATGAATCCTTTACCTAAGAGGTCCTTAAGCTGAACATTAAGCTCCCAGAGTGCTGCAAGAGCCATTCTATAAGGTGGAACTGAGATGGGCTTAATGCACGACTCCAAATCTATGTCAAAGCCAATATCTCTCTCCAGAGGCAAGCCATGCAGGTCGGTAGGAAACACATCAAGGAACTCTCAGACCACAGGTACAAAACTAATAGAAACAAGCTCATTAAAGACATCAGTAACATAAGCTAAATAAGCTAAACACTCCAAAAAAACTAATTGTTGCGCCTATATAGAAGATATAATCCCCATTGGTGTGCGACTATAGGTGCCCTACAGCAAGATCAGGGGAATACCAGGCAAAGCTAAAGTAGCAGTCTTGGCATAGCATTTCAAGACCGCATGATGAGAAGATAACTAGTCCATACTCAAAATAACATCAAAATCTAACATATAAAGCAAAATAAGATATGCCCCCGTATCATGCCCCCAAATATTCACCACACAGGATCTACATACCTGATCCATTATTAAAGAATCCCTTACATGGGTGGAAACACGCAATGATACCTCTGATAACTCTGAATCAATAGCCAAATGGGGTGCAAAGTATATAGATACATAAGAGAAAGCAGAACCTGGATCAAATAAGGCTAAAACAACTTATTGGCATACAAGGATAGTACCTGTGATGACATCGTTTGATACCTCAACCTCTGTCTTAACTGGAGCAACATAAAAGTGGCCCTATCGGCCTCCACCTCGACCGTTTGTCCTATCGCCCATCCTTCCTCCATAGGACCTCCCCGAATACCCTGCTAGCTACTATCATGGCCTCATGTCTGATCTCTACCACCTCGACCCTGACCTATGCCTCTACCTCTAGGTAAAGGTGGTACCGTTACCAATATTCTAGCTTAGATGGGGAAGTCTCTGGAACAGTGATCTAGTGAACCACAATCATAACAACTTGGGCTCGAACGCCCTAAAGCACCTCATCGTGATGTTAAGAGAGCAAACCTGGTCCCCTTGAGCTTTATTCCTTGCTTGAACCCCCTGAATGGGGATGACTACCCTCAGCTACCGGTAAAGCTATCTGAACCAGTCGACTAGGCTAACTGTGATAATACCTATTGCGCTGAAACTTCTGATGGGGTATGTCATATTTGTCCTGACCTCTAAATTAGGACCCATCAAAGCTGCCCGGGTGCTTGTCCCTCTTATCACTGCCCTCTTGGGCCTCGTGATGGATAAACTCTATAGTACGAGTGTGGTCAACGATATTAAGAAATTAGTGGATTGCGTAAATTAAGTGCTCGGTCATAGTAGCATGGAGAGCTAGTGGAATTGGGCCTCATACGTCGCAACTATCGTTTGGCCCTGCTCCAGTCATGTAAACTAATCTCAGATTGGTCCCTGACGCTCTTGGGGATGTACCTAGCCAAGAAAGCCTTTGAAAACTGAGCCCAAGTCAATGGCGGTGACTCAACTAGCCTGGTCTACAAATAGGAGCGTCACCACTGTTTAGCATGCCCACAAAATTGGTGAGTAGTGAAGTCGACTTCTCTAGACTCCACAAGACCTAAGAACTGGAGATGCTCCTGATATGTGGTTAGAAACTTCAAAGCATCTTCTTCGATGGCTTCAGTGATTATCAGGGGTGATAGCCTCTGAAATACCCCCAAACATCTTTTGCTCCTACAAGGACATAACACCCTCTAGAACTGTTGGGGGTGGATGAGCCTTAGGTGTTGGTGGCACAGGAGGATCCTAGAGGTGCTGGAATGTCGACAGCCAGGGATGGGGGCATGTGGTATAACCCCGATAGCCGTAAGTAAGTGAGCGATCGTCGCCTGCAAGGCTGGAGTAATAACTGGCGCTGTTGGAGGCAGGGTACTGTCTGAGTTGTAATCTAAGAGAACATAGTCCCTTAGACTACAACTCAACAAACACAAACATATCAAAGTACTGTCTGAATACTCTATTCATCAAATTTCTGTATTGATCGCTTTTATTTAAGGCAATATTGTTATTCCTTTAAAGACTATACATTAAATTGGGAAAACAACATTTATTGTATGCCTTTGTCATGATGAAATCTAAAATTGTGTAAAAAGAAGGTAATACTAGTTTGTGTCGAGAAGAGAAAATTAGGTATTGCAATAGAGATGCTAGTCTGTGTTGCCTATGATAGAAATTAGTACTAAAATTTAAGAAATAAGATTGATAAAATAAAACCTTTGTTATATTATTAGCAGTAAAATAGTAATTTTAATATAATCTTATTGAGTAATCGATTTAATAATTAATCAAAATCATAAAATCGATAACCTAATTGG
Source organism: Solanum aculeatissimum (assembly GCA_038996855.1). NCBI lineage: Eukaryota > Viridiplantae > Streptophyta > Magnoliopsida > Solanales > Solanaceae > Solanum > Solanum aculeatissimum. Next base: position 3,660 of record JBCEWC010002631.1, read on the forward strand.
TAATCCAATAAATTTTCTTACAAAATCAATTAAAATCATTAACCCAATACCAATAAATTAATAATACTTTTTTCGATTCAATTTATATATTAAATCAATTTTTTCACAACCCTACCTCCAAGACCATTCTTACAAATCACCCTTAATTATGGTATTTTAGTTTTGCTGATTGACTTTTAAACTAGGTTGACGGACTTGTGAATTAAGTTCTTGCTACAGTGATGAATTAGATTGAGACCTTTGATATGATTACGGGTCGATGAATTTACTTATATCTTTTGACTTATAAGAGTGCATAATAGCTCACTGAAAGGTTTTCCTACATGATTCCAACTCATACAAGTAAATGTGACCTTTTTTGCAGCAAAAGAGTCCAAAAATGGCACCTTTTTTGCACATATAGAACTGAGCAGTTGCAAAGGCAAGAAGGAGCAGGCAAAAATTGAAGATCAGCACTCAATCTATTAAGTGGTGATGGTTTGGTGTCAAAGTTAGTTCTTATAATAGGAGTATTTAGTGAGTTGTAATAGCTTCTATTTATTATTAAGATTGTAATTGATATTTTTCTGGGGTTATGTTTGAGTTGTAATAGTTCTTAGATTGAAGAGAGTAGTTGTACGGATGAGGTTTGTAACAAGAAGCCAGTTTGACATCTTTGTGAGTAGTTAGAATTGTTTGAGTGAACTGTTGAGTTGAAAGTGCTAGAGTTAGTCCCTTTTAGATTGCTGAGTTGTAATCTGAAATATGGCTCTTGAGAAATTAGTAGAGATTGGTCGTTCAAAGCCCACACTCTGTAGGTCATGATTTTTAACTTCATTAAACAAGAGATTTTTCACAATAAATTCGTATTTTGTTAATTTTGTTGATTTCTGCTTACTGCATTTTTAGGAACTAGACTCTGAATACAGGGTTGTAGGGTAATAGTTCATACATGGCAAGATGACTAATTAAAAATGGACATGTAGTATTTGCGTTTAAAATAATATTTTATATAAATTGTAAGAAAAAAAACTTATTTCAACAAAAATAAATAAATCAAAATCATCTATTTTCTGCACCCTGATATTGTTATATTTAATGATGTATGCTTACATATAGTAGATGAAAGCTCTTTTGGAGTGATGTTGACTTCATAAGACAATTATGCCAACGTGAACTAGTTTCTTTAATTGCTTCTTGGGTACATGGACCTTTCATAACTCCTCATTGTACATTCACTTTTCCAATTTTTTAGACATGATATTTGCTAAGTGATTTTTTTCTTTTTTTAAAAAAAAAAATTAGGGGTAGAGAAAGGAGAAATGGAGAGAGTATTACAATGCGAGGAATCAAATCCTCACCAACAAGGTGGAAGTTTAGGTAACCAACCAACTGAGTTACTAAGATTTCCCATTTTTTTCTCTTTAGTTATTGACAAATTAAACTTTAATTTACAATTCTCTAAACCAATTTGAATTATATATACTAGTGTTGGTTTGGATCGACTTACTTTACGGACTTTTAAGACAAAATAGTTTTTAAATAATTTTGAAGTGTTTGAGTAAAATTAGTAAGTGTTTCTAAGCACTTATTTTAAAATCAAAACAACAAAAATAAATCAAAAATCATAAAATTTCCGACTTATGACTTTTCACTGTCATAAGTCAAAAGTCAATCGTCATGGTCCTTACGAATTCAATTAAAAACTAAAAGAAAAATCTATCATTTTTCTATTTTTTCCTTCAAGTTTTCGTGTTTTGTTCTTTCATGTTTTTATAAAGTTTCCTAAAATTGGTGTGATGGTTTTTTGCTTCAAAAAAAATTTCCTTCTATAATTTGTAAATATTTCCATCAAGATTTAATGGTGGAAGGTCGAGTAGGTGGTAGGCAGGGTCGGTTGGAGGGGAAGCCACTAAAGCAACTGCTTTAGGCCCTTCAAAATTGAAGGTCCCTAAATTTTAATTTTTATCTTATAAAAATATGAATAAAAAGACATTAAATACTACATTTCTTTCTTAAAATGTGATAAAAGTTGTTGAAATATCAATTCAGATTTTATATTCTTTTCATTTTTATTTATGTGATTTTTTTTAATCTTTAGTTTTTACTAAAAAAATGACGTATTTTCATATTTAATTTAAAAAAAAAGATTTTAAACCTCTTGTTTAACCTTAATAAAATAATTTATTGCTAAAAAAAATTCTATAATTTATTTCAGACTACAAGTTAAATTTGTTTAAATTTTTTATATAAATATTTATTTAAATTTGAGGGAACAAAGTGAACCAAAGTAGGTACAAAATGACCATATACCATCTTTAAAAAAAATTAGAATGAAAACATATATAATTTTATTAGATATTAAGGCCTCGTATAAAGATTTGGCTTTAGGCCACCGATTTCTTTGAGCCGCCTCTGGTGGTAGGGATAACGAGTGAAGAAGAAAGAAGGGAAAAAAATTATTAAAAAAAATGTTCTTTACGCGCTTAGAATGAGTGTAACACAAACAATGTGTCAGGTCAACAAAAAATGTCAAAATGACATAGTGAACCCTTACTCGAGGTGCTTAAAATGAACAAAATCTACTTGAACTGTCTAAGTGGAAGTTAGTACCAACTTTAAGAACCTATCGATGGGTATATATAAGGGTGTCAAAATGAGCCCAAATATAAATAACTCGCCCAAAAGTGTATGGGTTGGGCTCAAGATAATTTGCATTGGGTTCAATCTCAACTCATTCAAGCTTCAACCCATTATGAAAAATTCTTCAATTGAGCCCAATTGAATTTCTAATTTCAAACCGGTCTAAGACTCTTTACTTACATTGATGTAATGTATGTTTTCTATCTATTTTATATGTTTTATGATTTATTTATCTATTTTAACTTTTTATTTTTATTTTCTTGAGTTGAAATTCAAATTGTGATTATAAAAAGTAAATAATAATATGTTAAAATTATTGAGATTGAGCGGGTCAAATTGGGCGGGTTATGACCCAACCCAAATTTTAGCCCATTTGAGTCCAAAGTAAATTTGGGTGGGTCATGACCCAACCCAATCTCGATTTCACCCATTTTAACATTCTCAATCTCAATTTTAACCCAACCCGGCCATTTCTCATCCCTAGATATATATATATAGCAAATTTATCTCATCACTATAATACAAATGATAAATTAATATTCTTAACTAAATACAAAATAAAAATAATCATATATTTTATTCTCGTGATATCATCCCTTATCTTTCGTACCATTCGACCAGATATTGTAATATAAAAATTAGAACATGTAGAAAGTAAATGAACTAGTATCCCCAAAAAAGGTTCAGTAATCACATGATGTACTATCAAACCTACACAGTGAGATATACCTACTGCTCCATAAGAAAGCTACCATTTCATCAACTTTACACTTACCTAGCTCATTTCTCTTAGCTAAGGTATATATGTATGTAATACTATATGTTATTTTATTTTTTCATCTTCATATATTGTTGGAGTTGGAAATATAAATTAAATTGAATCAATTATGTCTGGTGTATGGATATTTGACAAGAAAGGTGTTGCCCATTTGATCAAAAATCCTACTCGTGAATCCTTTGAGCTAAAACAATCAACATATCCAGGTACTCGATTATAAGCTTAACTCATTAGATTCAGTAATATTATGTTATTTCGTTGTGAGATGGAGGGAGGGGGGAAGGGGGCATTTGAGAATATGGAGATATGCGAATTGAATCTCTCTCGCTCTCTATAGTATTATGTTTTTATACTTTTGTTATAGTTTAAGGGTTTAATTTTCTCGGGGATATTAGACCATCACATGTTGATGATAGTAACGGAGTTAGAATTTTTACTTATAAAACTTAAAATATATTGTAAAACAAAGATGATTCAACATTTTTCTACATATAGATAAAAAAATTGAGATTTAACCTTACATATATAGTGAAATTTTTTCATGAGAGAGATTTTGATGAAATTCCTTTCGGTAGCTAGCCTAGGTCCACCCATGATTGCAACCTTTAATTTTGAATCGTGGCAAATATGATTTGACAACATAAGCTTTAATTCGATCCAATGCAAAATGCTTAATTCCTTTGTCAAATTTCTATCTTGTTCCTTCGTGACATTCCTACATGTACTGACTCTAAATTCTGTATTCATCATCTTTGTAGGCACGGGTACAGCCACTGCACCTGGGGCACGCCCTCGAGTGTTGGTGTACCTACCGGAGAATGAGATAATAAGTTCCTATGAAGAACTAGAGAGGAGACTCATTGAACTCGGGTGGACCCGATTCAACAACCCAATGAAGTCGGATCTTCTGCAGTTCCATAAATCAGATGATTCTGCACATCTAATCTCACTTCCTAAGAGCTTTACGAATTTCAAATCACTCCAGATGTATGACATCGTCGTTAAGAATCCATCATTTTTTGAAGTCCGTGATGTTAAAGTGCGTGATCATCTCATCTAAAACTTAAATTATTAGAGAAAAAATATACTTAATTATGTTATTTCTCCCTTTCATATGTGGACTTGATTCTTGAGGATGTAACATTTTCTGGCTCTTTGGGTTTCGGGAAATTTGTATATGGTTATTTTCATCTAAAAATTTAAGTTATTAAAACAATCACACTTAATAGACGTGATTCCTTTTCGTAGGATCAAACATGTGAAATATATGCTTGCTTTTTGGGTGACACCATAGCGATATATTTTAACCAAATCTATATATCGCTTCCTCGATCTGTTAACAAGTTGAAATGTATGATCATATCATATAAAAACTTAAATTATTAAATGGTGCATACTTTAATTAATTAAATTTTTTTTTATGTGTGGGCTTAATTCTTTTTCATTGAGTAAATATATAGACCATCAACTTTTAAATGTGTAACATGCATGGTTTGACCTAATTAGAATGTTTTAAATTGACCTATAGCTAGAGCTATATATATACATTTATTATTAAAATTTTAATATAAATTAGTACTAGGTGTTTTTATTTCTTTTCTTGACAGGGTGGGTATGGGTGGATAGGCAATTTATTATTAAAATTTTAATATAAAGTTTTTTTTTTTTTTTGAAAAAAATGATCCACTACAAAGGTAGTGGACAAAATTTTATAGTTCAACAATAAAAATTTCATATTAATCTCAGTTATTTATAAATTAGTGATGGATTATAAAAAAATTTAGCTAAAAGCTATTTAAGAATAAATTATTTGGAGATTATCGATAAATTTCATAATTAATTTCATATTTTCTATAGTGAATGTAAGTAAATGATAAAGAATTGAACTCACACTTGTGTGTGTAGCTTGGTATGGAGGAGGGTTTGATGTTAAGAAAATTCTTTGTGGTATGCAAATATTAGTCTTAATTAGTGGTTAAATTAATGTTGGATTGGATAATTTATTTAATTTTAAAAAAGTTACCTTCTTTTAATTTTAAATGGTCTCTTTTTTCTAGGAGTTTTTATATTTTTGCTTTCTCGATGACTCAAATACATAACATTAAGATTGAAAGTGAGGAATGCTTACCATCCGAGCAATTTCCTCTCACTCTTGTTAAGAATTTTTTTTTAATCCTTCCTTAGAAGCTTCTACCTGCTTTTGCAATCTTAAAATTGGAGATAAAGACCATTTAACATATGAGATCAGTGATATAGCCACATATAGTTTAGGATGATTGATCGGACACCCTTTATTAAAAAATTATAATATCTACGTAGAAAATTGTATAAAATATATCGATCAATTTTTTTTTAACTTGTGTATATTAAATCTTAAAATTCTTTGATAAAATTTTTAGCTTCGTCACCAGAACAATATAGGGCTAGCTAGCTAGTGTGCAACTAGCATGCAAGTTGAAATGGTCCCCAAAAAATTACATTTTTGTCTTTCACCTTTATATTTAATTTAATTGGTGTTGTTGTTCCATTTTAGTATTATAAAATTGACTCATGTTTGACGTAAAAAGATTGTTTATATTATGTGGAGGAATTATATTAAAGGATAAGCAGTTATTACTATTGTTGTTGAATGGATCTATGTAAACTATGTGTAATTGAAAATTCATAATATCATATAATCACAAACGTTTATTTCTAAAAAGAAGATGGAGATATGTGATTTACTAATGTTGCATTTTAATATATATCAATACTTTATTTATAAATTATAATTTGTTCATTTGACAAAATAAAATATAAATTTCATAAATTGTGATGCTTGTTCTGTCTATTAGAAAATATCTAACTTGAGAAATTCAAATTGTATGTCCAAATAAAATTTCAACTTCAAATTAATATGTTTCACATCACTGATTTGAAATCATGTCCCAAACTGTGATCTTATTCTTCTCCAGGTTCCGATGTTGCATGTGCTTCTTTAGCTTAGTAGAACTTCAAATACACTATTGCGTAAAAGATTTCTCAATTTCATTGCAAGAGATGATCGGACGACTCCTCTAAAGGAATTCACTAATGGCACAAAAGAGAAATTGCCAATTTTAAACGAAAAATAATGCACTATTAATCTCAATATTACTAATATACTCATACACGATACCAAACAATTCCTTAAAATTATATGTATGGTCATATAACTTAAAAGAGGTATTTAAGTCTTACTATTTTGGTTTGGAACTTTTCATTTTTATATTAGCATAAATAATCTAGATATAAATATCATATTGGAATTCATATTGATCAATATACTCCTTCCTTATTTAATCTATTTATTTTTAGTCCGTTTTAAAAAAAAAATCTGTATCTTTTTCATCGAACAGTTCTTCAATTAAATATTCCAAATGACATATTTAAAACCAAAATCGAGAAAGAATCAAGGATAGAGGTGCAAATTTATCAAAGAGAAAAGTAGTAAAAACACTCTTAAACTTGACACGAATTATTAGTTTCATCCCTGAACTATTGATAGTATTAAAAACACTCCTCTACTTGGCTACCTGAACTTAAATACACCATTGATCTTGTAACAAGAGTGAAATACACCTCTAAATTCTTGTCAAGTTAAGGGGTGTTTTCAATACTTGTGATAGTTCGAAAGTGCATTTTAGTAAAGTTAGTCAAATTAAGAGGTGTTTTTCAGACTGCCAATAATTCAATGATGAAACTAATAACTTACGCTAAATTCAGAAGTATCTTTACTAATTTTGTCTTTATCAAAATATTCTTTAAAATCGCGAATCCGCCTTTATATTGACAAGTCTGGTAAGAGAAAATCATAGAGATTAGATAAGATAATGAAAAGGACTGAGGTTTCAGAATCTTCCGTACTATATAGCTAGTATCTTTCATCTGTGTAGACTACACAAGCAGAAAAAAAAGATGTTCAAAGTTTATGCAAAATCTTACCAGTCTTGTCAATCATGTCTTACTGGACCAGATGACTTCTGACAAGATAAAACAATCATAAAATTAATTAATTAATTTTTGGGAATATTTTGGGTTGAATTTATTTATGTAAGGATTGTTTGACTCTTAAAATTTGAACTGTGACACATAAATTTGAGATAAAAGAACATATTAGTTCGTTTAGTTATATTACAATTAGTGATACGAGTCTTTTCCCTAGGTGAAGAGAATTTTGGGTTCCAATAGAATTATCAATGAGGTGGGTTATTCAAGAATCGCAGTCACTATAATATTTTTGCTATACCTGAATTCCTATTATTTAGAGTTAGAAGCTTCATTAGAAGCAAGTAAGATGAGGTAGCTCTGCTTCAGTTAACTTTATAGAAAAAGATATCATTATATTCAATATACTCACTCATCTACAATTTTATGTTGCTATTGAGACAAAACACTTTGTCACGATCTAAATTCAGGTGTGACGACACTTATCTTAATTCAACAAGACAAATCATCCTAAAATTAGGTTACACAAGTAAAAGCGGAAATAATAACTACTATGAACTGAATATGCAGGAGCTCAATCATAACTCATATCACCCCCAAAATCCGTTGTTACGTGTACAAGCCTCTAAATATTATAAAGAACTTTGGTATTACGTGTACAAGCCTCTAAGTATTATAAAGAACAAAGGATGCTTATAAGTTCTTCACTACTTGTAGGGAACTTTCGGATGAGGTTGGTTTAGCCGATTCACACGAGTTTGATATGTCACTCTTCAACATCGTGGGCCAGTGAGATCTTTGCTAGTAGGATCTCCCCTAGTGTCTTGGGAGGTGTTTTCTTGTACGTCTGTAATGACCTGTACCCATTATTATGGATAGGCCAATGGAGAATGAAATTGGACCAAAAAACTTTTTAGTAACTTGAAAATTTCGAGTCTAGCCAGATTTGGATGAAATTTGAATCAGGTGAGGTCAAAGGCTATCCAGTAATGGGCTGGGATTTGATTTATGAGTATGTTTTTTATGTTGATGGCCAAGACAGTAAGAAGTCTATACAATTTTGTATAATCAAACTGTTGCGAGTCAAACTCCCAAAATTGATCTTGGTGTGAAAGGTTAATTCTAGAACGTCAAGGGTTGAGGATGTGTAGTGAAATGGAGGTATGAGACGTAAATCTCAAGTTTTTATCTCCGTGCAACTCGTCACGACTGAATACACTATGACGGGACCATCATGGCAGGGTGGAGGGCACCATGGAGGGACAATCACAAATTTAAGTCAGAAAAGTCATCAAATTATTTTTATTTCTTGCACTTTATTATTGAGAAACTAGAACTGGCCTAGGGCTATTTTTTTTCAGTTTTTTATTTGCATCTTCGTTTAAGGTAAGTTAATCATTCTCCTGACTTATAATTTGATTCCTAGACCTTAAAATCTATGAGAATTCTTTTAGATAAAGGTTTTGGCTTAAATCTAATGGTGAAAAAAGCCCTAGTTGGGTGAGATGTTCATAAAAAATGGTCAAGGATTAAGATTGCAATATAATCCAGGTATTGTAGGTCATTGTTCGTTGATCCTTGTACTTTTTATTTATTTTTAGACTAAGAATGAGCCAAGGCTTTAGGAAAAGGAAAAGCTCCAATTCTGTAGAGTTTTCAATGCTTGTTCTTAGGTAGGTAATGGTTTAAACTCTCAGTTGTGCTATGTGTGCCTATTAACTATGTATGTAACACCTCCCAAAGTGACTAAATATCCTTATAATAGATTTCTTGCATAACGCAATTTTTCATACATTTTCTGAAAAATTCGAGTTTATATTCTTGTTCAGGAGGCAAAATTGTGTAGGAAAAATGTCTCCTTCAATTTTTAAGTCAACCATATCAAAAAATAATTTTTTTGCATATTTTTACACTTTTCAGGAGGGTACGCGACCTCTCCACCTCGCGAAGAGGGTATATTTTAGTGTACATGTGACCTAGACTCATTCCTAGGCCAAAATAGGAGAAATTTGAACTTCGCGCAAAAATGAACTGCGGCGGAACAAGTCCGCGTCACCCACTTGTTTCACCCATGTGTAAATTTTTTTAAAAAATTTCAGATTTGAGTAAGGGCAATTGGAACATATTCCTGAACCATTAATTAAATACAGGAATAGTAAAAAAATTCACCATTTTTAGGCCTATTTGACTCTCTAAAACTCCTAAAAATCTCTCAAAACTCTCCAATATTTCTCTTCCAAATTCCTCTCAAATTTCTAGGGTTTCAAGACATAGTCATTGAAGGTCAAGCTTCAAGGAGATTCTAAAGCTTCTTCAAAATTTCATCTTATCTTTTCAAGACCTTGAGGTATGTGGGTTCTTCATCCATAGGTTCTTCCACCCTTGGAGTCCCCAAAATTCTTTTTACTTAATCCTTCAAAGTTAAGGTTGATTTTTTATGGTTACTTTCTATTACTCCTATTTTACATGATAAATGTTGAAAATCTTCATCTGTTGGATGAAATTGCATGATTTACTTTCAAGGGTTTACTATTATGAACTATTTTATGATATTCAAGTTATGTATATTATGATACCATGGGATGTTGGAAAGTTGATGATTTTACAATATTAATTTCATGTTCCTATAGCTAATGTTTGAAGGAAGGTATGAATGATTGTGATGGGTGTTTTGGAATGATTTTAAATGGTGGATTTTGGAAGATGCCCTATTTTAAAACTACTATGGGTCTTTGAATCTTCATGTGGGTTTCTCAAATTATGGGATATGAGATGACTTTCATAATGCCCTAATTAGGATTTCTCAATAATTATTGTTGGTTGTTTGTGAATGATTTCAAGTGATGATGTTTTACCCCAATCATGCATGTAACCCTTGAATTTCATGATTTTGAGTCTTTATGCATGAACCCACAATGTCTTGGAACTAAGCTCTTATGATGAAGTATCTCATGTATAATGAAAAGGTTTTTACTATATGTATGCAAGATTATGGACATGATGAAGGATGAGGTTTATAGAGTATGTTTTGAAATTTGTTGAATTCCTACGAAAGTTATGCATTATTGTAAAGTCTACTCCATTTTTTTATGATATACAAGTTTATGCATATCATGATTATACTCATGTTTGTATGTCCAATGGGACTAGTTTGTTTGAAGTCAAGAATAAATGAATGATTGAGGTATAAGTCCTCTACTTAGTAAAGATTATAAGATTATGATAGGACGATAGTAGAGGCATAAACAAGATTTAGGAGATATCCTTATGATGATGATCAATGTTCTAAAGGCTTATGAGGCGGGTTAGTAAAATACCTCTCCATTATTTCTAATTGCTTATGGGATGAGTTAGTAGAATACATCTCCATACTAGATAATTCTATGATTCATGTCTATGGTCATTCCGTGAGAGTCACACTTAGCACTGAATGGATCTTGGGATGAATGTGGAAGCTAACCATTAGAAGAGACATGAGACCGTTAGTAGAATCCCGTTATCCTATAACTATGTGTCACCGCAGTAAATAGGGGTCACCGCTAGTAGAGGTTGACTTCTAGACCACCCGTTAGTAGAGATTTACTTAATAGCTAGCTTTAGTGGATCTACTTAGGCATCTTAGGAGGTCACCTTGGCAAGTGATCTCTCCCTTCTTTCGATGTAGGAAAAATATCGAAACTTCATGGTTTAGCTCACATAGTTTATGTTGGTTAAAGATTGCTCTCACACATGTTCATATGGTCCTAAGGTTTCCTTTTATGATGATTTATGATGGTTCCTTCATGTTATGTTCAAAGGTATTTCAAAGTTCATATAACTCATTACTTTACAAGTTCAAATGATTTTCTTCACATACTCTTATGGTACCTTGCTACTACTAATGATATTTCTCACAAAGGTATATGAATTTTATTCCATTAATGTGTGATGTCCTTCATTTTGATTACTAACGATTCATTTATAGTAAGATGGTCCTTCCCTTAAAGTAAGTGCAATGTTGTTCCTAAAAGGTGTTACAATTAGACTTATGCATATGACTTATGTTCCTTATTAGTCCAAGTTTAAGTGTTTTATCATGAAGTCAATTATATGTACGCTCTTTACTTTTCACATGCATTATGTTAAGTTCCATGGCCTAAGTAATGATTTAAATGATCATGTTGTTCACTAGTTTATGAGTTGCACTTTATTGCATTGCATGCCCACATACTAGTACATTCAAAGTACTATAACACATATTTTATGCCTACATGATTTCACCATGTGGGGATCGGTGCTTCTCGATATCCTCCACGTGGCTAGCTTTGAAGCATAGAAGATCTTCTAGTGGTGAGTCCTTTAGTTCGAGGTATTTATCCATCTTCTATCTAGTTTGTTTATATTAAGACATTGATACTTTTATTACTTTACTTCTTATTTTGAGGGTTTAGTCCGAGATATGTCTTGGCCTCCGTCCTACTCATGATTAGAGGTGTTGTTGGATACTTATGCTATGTATGTTATGTGATGCTTACTCTATATGGAGACTTATCCTTTAGTCTCTATCCCCTATATGGTGTTATTTGATGTTGTTGATGTTGGTGGCAAGTGATGATCTTCTTAAGCCCCTACTTCCCCATAGCTTGAGTCCTATTAACCCTCTCCTTATTCTTTTGTTTACAATTGGATGATGGAAATTTTTATTCCCTTTCTATCCCCACAGCTTGAGTCCAAAGCCTTGATTTCCCTTAATTTGAATTATTTGATGCTTAATTTACATTTATGCCACCAAGGATGTGCTTATGTATGCTATGAGGTTTGTTTGATTTACCTTCGAGTTTTTCATTCACTGTGTCGCACCTAGACCCTAGGCTTGGATCGCGACAATATTATTAATATTGCCTGAGTATACGTGAATAGTAAAAAAAGGAATAAACCTAATAAATGGTTATATGTTATCAATTACATACAATGAACCTATTACTTGATTATACAAGTATGTATCATTTATTGTTATTATGATTGTTGGATCGAGAATCGTTGGTACATATTTGGATGGAGTACCATAATGATACTATAATGACTTCGAAGGTCATTTTTGGTATTTTTGACGTAATTATTATTTTATCCTTTCTAAAAGTTGCCCTGAGTCATTTTTGGTCAAGTCTAAAAGTCGAATTTCGAAAACATTGTAAAACGTTAGAGTTTTATTAAAGAAAGAGTTTTAAAAGGCTTAAGGTTGGAAATTTTGAGTTTTGGGATCATTTTGAGTTTCGAGTGTTGGATTGAGATTATGTTTGTTCCATCAGTTTTGAAATGCTGAATCTGGTCTAGCAGAATTTGCAAAACTAAATTTGGAGTTATAACGGAGATTTTAGGCCCAAAGTTACAATTTTAATTTATTTTGGATTATAAGTTTGACTTTGGTCAACATTCAGAGTTTGGAGGCTTGGATCAAAATTTCGTCAGTTCCAGTGGTTTCGGATGGTGAAACTAATGCTAGAAATGACTTTGTTGTAATTTTTAGAGCTTTTGAGAATATTTTGAGTTTTTGAGTCCGAAACTAGTTTAAATGATCTTTCTCGGGTTCTAGGCTAAGGGGGTTCTGATTTCAAATCTTGACAGCTCCATTGAATCTGAAACGTCATTTCTGGTGTGGTTTCATGTTTGATTTATGTTCATAGAGTTCCGAATGAATTTTGAGGATCCAGTTCGTGTTTTTATTGAAGTTGCGCATTGCTAGTGCAACAGGTTCTAGTGCAGGTGGCTTAATACTCTGCATTCGCGGAGTGTAAGGTTTCCAAACCTCCGTATTTCTTGTGGTGGGCCCACATTTGCGAAGTGCCTAGTGTCCCATACCCCGTGTTCGCAGAGGGGCTTCCGCGTTCGCGGAGCTTTGCTCCCTCTTTGCCTCCACGTTCGGGGATAATTATCTGCTTTCGCAGAGAGTAAAACATCCCTAAACAGTTTCAATTTTTAAAAGACGTGTTTTAACTCATTTCCTTCATTTTTAATATTCCAAGCTTCGTTTTCAAGAAATTCTTCAAGTTTTTTCAAGGCAATTCGATTGGGTAACTATTTTCTAACATATTTCATTGATTTACATTGATTAATTTATAATTCGATTGGGTAACTATTTTCGAACCTATTCCATTGATATACATTGATTAATTTGTGTTTTTAACTTATAATTTTGGGATAATGGTAGAATTTAAAGTTTTTTAGATTTTGATTTCTAAATTTTAATTGATGATTTCTACCTCATCGTGGTTGCGTCGAGCAACGAAAAAAGGTTTTTTAAGGGATTAACTCCATTTTCGAAACAGTTTTCACTATTGAATTTTTTATTACTCAGAGAATGTTTTCGTGTATTAAATTTTAGATTCTGACTACTTTTTCTTTCATGAAATTTTTTACTATTTTGTCCTTTTCATCCAAATTGAATATTTTAGTGTCATTAGATTCATTATGTACTTTGATGCCTTATTTGAATAGATTTTGGTGATTCAGAGTATCATAGAAAGGAAAAAGCTAAGGATTTCACTTGATTCGAGATTTTATCTAAGACAAATGGACTTCTAACCTTTTATTAAGTATGATTGAACCTTGTATGCTCTATATTTATGTAATTGAGTAATTTTAAGACACAAATTGGGGTTAGAATTGTACTATATAGGCTTTGATTGTTGAATTTCAGTTTGAGCAATTGTGGGTGTTGTGAATTCTTATACTTATGCCTTTATTGTGGGAATTGTACACTATTTGTTGTTGATCTTAAGGTTTTGATGAGGTTGGTAGTATATTGTGGGTACTTGTGCACTTGAGAATTTTTTGATTTCTACTATTGGAACATATGATGCATATGGACATCTTGCATACTCTATTTCTATGAACATGACTATTTTGCCATTATTATGTGCTTGCTTGATGATCCATTGATGATGAAAAGCCAAAGGAAAATGATTTCGGCTAGAGAAAAAGAAAAAAAAAGAAATGAAAGTTGAAGGGAAATGGTTTCGGCTAGAGAAAAAAAAAGAAATGAAATGAAAAGTTGAAGGGAAATGGTTCCGACTAGATATATAAAAGTAAATATCAAAGGAAAATGGTTCTGGCGAATACATAGTCCATGTGTGGCCCCTATGTGTTCCAGTTTGAGGTTATCAGTGGATGTGTATCGTACGACAGACATGCGTCATGATTACTTGACATTGCATCGCATTGTTACATCTCATAATATTCACTCCATTTCATATCATTCTTGTTTAGATATCATTATATCTATGGCTTGTGTGATTAGATGTTTATTGTATCTTGTGACTTGTGTATCAGTTGGGATATTCTGAGATATGAGTCTATATTATATCCTCATGAAATTTTATATTGTACATATATTATGCTGGGATTTTTTTGAGTGCAGGTTTGTAGTTCGGTGGTATGTGATTGGGAGTTAAGGAGTTACTTGTGTTCTTCATTACTTTAATTTAGGTTAGTTTTCATTTGCTGAGTATCCTGTGTTTTGGTGCTCACCCCTTGCTACATTTTTGTAGGTTGCGAGTCCGGTCCTCCTTGCTAGTTTTTCTAACTTACAGGATCGTGCTTCTGGATCATTCATGAGGTAGCTGCTTATATCTTCGGTAGGCCTTCGAGGAATGCATTATATGTTATGTTCTATTTGAGAACTAGACATCTGAGACATGTATTTCATTTGAGTATTTTATATTTAGAGGTTTGTATATGTGACACCAGTTCTGGGATAATTGTAGTTTTTGATGTCTTATGTTATCTATCTTATTAGACTGTTTCTAGCTTTCACTTTTGTTATTATGTTGAGTTGTTTAGGGTTGGGCTGACTCCTCTTGATGGATTAGGTGAGTGCCATCACACTCAAATTTTGGATCGTGACAGGTACATATTTGGATCGGATGCCATGTCAATACATGTTTAGATTAGGTGCCACATTGACACACTAACTATTAGAATAGATGTCGTGATGGCACACTAATAGTTTGGATATGGGTTCCATGAGAACTATATTTGACTATTGCATTAAAATGAATATGGTGAAACTATATATTGAACATTAATGAAATCCTCTAAAATGTATCCCCATATGTTCGTGGATTACTATATTATGGTTGTTTGTATATATTACATTTTCTAGAATAGTCGCGTGATATTATCAGTACACTATTGTTATGTGTACTAATATTGCATTTGCTCATTTTTTGTTGAGTACAAGACATATTCAAGTAGCTATAACAAACCTCAATTAGGAGATTATTGAATTCAAAATTCAAGTATAAGCTAGCTCTTTTGGGCTATCATGGATTCATCTAGATTCTTAGTCCACTTCTTCTAGATTCAAACATTTTTTGACATTTATTTATTTTATTTTTTTGGGGGGGGGGGAGGGGGTTACATCTCCCTATTTTAAATCATTGGTAGAATTTTGGTATAATGATGTTTAGGTTACAAGTGTTTAACTTTCGCACTATTTTAAATTATTTTGTTTGAGTTTGGGGGAATTCAATTCTTGTTTGATATTAAGACTGTTTTCAACATCTTTAAATTACCTAATTCATTTTAGTTGTTTGTTGGATTGTAATGATGGTTCTTCCACCGGACAATTAGCATCGGTGCCAATCACCACAGGTGGGAGTCGTGACAAAAGTTTATATCAGAGCCCTAGGTTCATCGATCTCATTGTATCAAAATTTAGTCTAATAAAGTCTAGCAGAAAGGACGAAGACATTTACGTTTTCTTCGAGATGCTACAAGACTATAGAAAATCCTTCTATCTTTTCCTCTTTTCATGTTATAGCTTGATTCTAGTTAGTATCTAGTGATTCAAATTGGTGTCTAACCTCTTTCACTCTTTCATCCGTAGATAATTAATATGAGATACAATGGTGTTAGGTCAGTAGCTCCCATCAATGAGCCAATAAAGTAGTGAGAGGATATGATGGATGAAGGGATAGAGGAAGAGGAAAGGTAGCACCCACTAGGGGTGAAGTCCAAGCTAAGAATGTACCCGTAGAAAAGGCCCCTCTTGCACTCCAAGTGAAAACAAAAGAGAATGTAGAACAGAGGTTAAAGGGAATGTAAAATCAGAGGAAAGTGCACAAGTTGGGACTGCAGGATTTCCTCTTTTAGACCTTGCAATTGCTGAGTAGGTACTAACTTTTTTGAGTGAGTGAGTCTGCTTTGGAGCCATTCCCATGATGCTCATTACTTAAGCTCCAATCACTCATCCAGTTGCAGCCCCCAATATGTATGGAGCATTGAGTAATTTTTTATCCCCTTCTGGGCCTAGTAATAATTGGCATTGAACATGAGATGTTGATCGATCAAGTTTTTTAAGTAGAAGCCTCCAGTGTTCCAAGGTTCAGAGAATGAGGATGTTTATGAGTTTATGTTGAATTTTTGTGAGGATGCTTATGAGTGCATCTTGAATTGTTATAAGAGATTTCACAAGTTAGGTATCGTGTACATCAGCATAGAGTTGAGTTTGTGACCTTCCAGCTTTAAGGAGAGGCTAAGCAATGGTGGAGAGCTCTGTAGAACGTCGATCGTTGGTATTATCACCACTCACCTAGATTCAGTTCTATGTCTTATTTTTTAGAAAGTATGTACCTCAGACTCTTAAGAGATCATAAGAAAGATGAGTTCATGTCACTTGAGCAGGTAAGATAACAATAGCTGCTTATGAGGCTAAGTTTCATGCTTTGTCTAGATATGGTACACAGTTGGTGACTATATAAGAAGAGAGGATTTGATTGTTTGCCAAAGGCTTAAATTTTGAATTGCAAGTTTAGTGTGTTCACACGACCTCTATAGGTAAAAGCTTCAATGAAGTGGCAGACTTTATGAAGAAGGTCAAAGGAGTTTGAAAGGCTAGATAGGCTAAGGCTTTGTTTAAGAGGCCCAAGAGTGCACAAGTAACTTTCATGTCTCTTACTCCAAAAGCTTAGGTAGACCAGAACTCTAGCCCGACCAGTTCAGTCAGCTATGCTCACTACTAGTTATTCTCTGATGCGTATTTCGTATTGTGCATTTTCGGTGTTACCCATTTTCTTGAAAAATGGCATTTCAGTTAATGATGTCACCTTTACCTCTATAATAAGGGGATTATTTTCTGAAAATAAGGTTAAAGATACAGTTGAGGTGTTCAAAAGTTTGGTGAGAGAGAAGATTTGTGACCCTAGCGAAGTCATGTTTGGAACCCTAATGAATGGGCTTAATAAAAGGGGTTATACTCAGAAGAATTTAAGTTTGCTCCGGTTAATGGAACAGGGGGAACTAAGCCAAATATATATATTACAGCATTGTTATAGATTCCCTTTGCAAAGATAGAAACTTAGATGTTGCTATCAACCTTTTGAACGAGATAAAGCAGGAAGACATTCCTCCAAACATAGTCACATATAGTTCATTAATTGATGGCTTGTGTAAGCTTGGTCAGTGGGAAAAGGTCAAGACTTCGTTCTTTGAGATGGAGAGCTTTAATATTTATGCCTTCAGCATACTAACAGATGGACTATGCAAAGAAGGGAAATTTGAAGATGCCGAGGAAGTAATGAGACACATGGTCGGAAAAGGTATAGAGCCTAATATAATCACCTACAATGCGTTAATGGATGGATATTGTTTGCATGGTCAAGTGGTTAGAGCAAGGAGAATTTTTTAACATTATTATTAGTTATAACATACTAATAAATGGATACCGTAAGAAAAAGAAAATGAATGAGGCCATGCAATTATTTTGTGAAATTTCACAAATGGGATCAAAGCCTGATACTTTTACCTACAATACTGTTAAGAAATGGTTTCTAATATGCAGTTGTGGAAGCAGAAAAAATCACTGAGCAAGAACATACTTACACATGATACTTATTGATAAACCATAGGCAGCACTTCTAAACAACACAACAAAGGCCAGATATCATTTCTGGGAACACTAATCCGATAGTATGTGTACGTGAATTCAACTGTCCTGCATCACAATTCAAACTCTTTGCACGTGAATATCCCCTTCTTGTTGCATTGGAATTTCTCGATAACTTCATTACTTGAAGAATTTTCATATATCTATGATCATGGTATTTCTCGAGTGATATGGTACAACTGTTGCCATCCTTTTGTTTCACTTTCTTTCCCATCATAGCAGAGGGTTAGTGATCCATTTTATTATTAAGAAGTTGGTGAGAGAGAAGATTTTTGAGCCTGACGAAGTAATGCATGAAACCTTCATGAATGGGCTCAACAAAAGGGGTCATACTCAGAAAACTTTTAGTTTGCTCCGGTTAATGGAACAAGGAAGCTCTAAGCCCTGACATATATATCTTCAACATTGTTATCGATTCCCTTTGCAAAGATAGAAACCTATATGTTGAACGAGATGAAGCAGGAAAGCATTCCTCCAAACTTAGTCAAATATAATTCAATAATTGATGGTAAAAGATTAAGACTTTGTTCTATGAGATGGTGAGCCTTTATATTTATCCATATGTGCACTCCTTCAACACAGTGATCAATAGACTCTGCAAAGAAGGAAAAGTTGAAGATGCCAAGGAAGTTATGGAACACATGGTCGGAAAATGTGTACAACCTGATTTTATCACCTAAAATGCGATAATAGATGGATATTATTTGCGTGGTCAAGTGGATAGGGCGAGGAGAATTTTTGGTATCATGATAGATAAGTGCATTGAGCCTATACCATACTAAGGAACAGATAAGGTAAGAGAAAGAAATAGGCTGAGGCCATGAAATTGTTTTCTGAAATTTCTCAAAAGGTATCAAAGCCTGATGATACTTTTACCTGCAACTAACCGATCTACTGATAACTGTTATAATTTTGTCCTTAACATGATACTAGAGCTTCACTCGATAAATAAGACGTGAAAACGAGGTTATTCTTCATGCTCACAGGCTCACGTACATGGGGAACTATGAGAATACACATGATTTTGAATCTCTACTTTATACTGTCTAGTATTTTCAAGATGATTTACTAGATGCCAACACAAGTAGTTGGTCTTAGTTAGACATGTCAAATGATCTGTATACTTAGCAGAACAAGCTCATCACAGTCACACCAGAAACTAAAGTAGTGAAAGTGATGACAGGTGCTATTTTCTGCTTCATTTCTCAAACCTCAAATCTTTTTTGTAGTGAATGTGCTTCAAACACAAGAATACTTTGCTGCATGTTAAGAGTAAGTGTGCAAAATCATTCATGCATTTCCAATATAACAACTTATTTCATAAAACAAACATATATATTTAGTTGAAGACTAATAATTTATAAACATGAATGACAAATATATAAACAAAAAAATTAAAATATTTAGTGTTGTGTCTTCAGAAGAGGTTCATTGACAAGGAAAGTATAACTTAAAACCCTGATGACAACATTGAAAAGGACATTGTATTGCTCAACACGTTTTGAGCCTCGCTTAACACTGTGGTGGATTTGTAAAGCTTTACTCAATTTCTCCATTTGTTTCCACTTTCCAAACCTACATCGACCATCAAATTTATCAAAAATGAAAAATCTCCAATTTACATGATCGTATGCCTTTATTATATATCTTGAAGGTCTTAAAAATGTTATTTGAACTTTTTGTTCTTACTTATCTTTAGACAAAATCGTTTTTTCACCATTTTTTTTAAAATTCTTATTTAATTATATTTATAATATTGACTTTTAAAATGTTATACACAATTTGTTGTTAAAAAATTGTAATTACGTCGCTAATAGGTATATAATTTGAATACAAAAGAAAATTTTCGTCTCTAAAATATATTAACTAGTTTAGCGTGTATATTTTGCACGCATCACGTCAATTAATAAAATTATATTCAAGAAGAACAAAAATATTAAATCATGACAATTGACATTAAAATAAATATTATGTAACTCTAATAAAGCTCAATCAAAATCAAATCAATACTAATGCTAATAAAGAGATCAATTCAATACTAAGAATGACAATAACGTTGGATATTTGTTTTTCAGTTTTACATTGGATTAAATAATTAAAATACGTAGTTTAATTTTAGTTTTTCTTTAATGCTTAGTCATGTAATTAATACTTATTTAGCACGATTTATTACTTTTAGATTATAATTATTTTCATTATGACTTATTAATTTGTAATATTTATTTTATGCGGTTTCATTATTATTTTTTGCTGAATATTTTAGTGTCATATTTTGTATTATTTTTTTAAGGAACACCTTAGAGTTGTACTTTGATAGGACTAAAGAAACATTTGAAACATAAGTAAATTATACGTTTGTATAAATACTTTATTGAAAGAACTCAAAAATATGAGAAATTCGAAACAATCTGAGGTTGAGTAATCGAGTTTTATTAGTTTAGTTTGGTTTATAAATTTAAAAATCCAACATAATTGATTTAGTTTTGTATTTGAGAAAAAAGAACTAATCAGCTCGATGTACACCTCTAGGCGATAGTTTATACTATTTCACTATATCTAGTTTATGAATATTTTAAAATAATATAGTCGACAAGTAAAGATGAACGGAGAATTAAGTTTTATACTTTTCCTTTTCCAAATTTGACTTTTTATCCCTTTGTTATTTTTTCAAGCATAAAGTCTTAAAGATATGTTTTATTTTCAATTATGAAATATACATCCATAAATTGAAGAAAGTGACTCATGATGTATACATTTATGATTTCTAAATTGGTTTTATGAATTCAATAAAATACAATAATGTTGATTTAAATTTTATATTTGTGACTTAAAATGTACTTGATATATATCAATAATTTCTTCTAAAATCCAATAAGCTCTTTTTTTTCAGAAATAAAATCTCATAAACATCATTATAAAATAGAATAAACAATAACTCTTTCAACTAATGGAGGTCAATCCCATTTGAAAGTTGAATATTAATATGCTAACGTAAGTAATATTTTTAGCAAAAACTATTTTTTGGAATATATTTTTTTTTAAATAAGTAAATTTTTTATTAATTCTTTTGTGCTTATAGTTAAATAAAAAATATTAATTAAAATTATTTGTATATAATTTAGACAAATATTATGGAAGATAGAGTTCAAGATTCCTAGGGTGTCTATGAAGCCGTATCTAGTAGAGTCTTGCTTATAATTGTGTTGTGCACCACACTTATAATCAATAGGCTACATGACAGTAGGAATTGGGTGACTTCTTTTGTATTTTGAGTTCATGTAGTAGAGCTTGGCTTTATGAAAGTTTCTACCTAACTCGTGCGTTACACATTTGTAGATTATGCTTCCTAAGCATGTCGCCAGTCAAAGGAATGCTTCAGATTTCAACACCGAGATGTCCCCACTAGAGGTGCTTCCTCAGATATGTAACACCTTAGAAATTCCTAGGTTAAGATCAAAACTTTTATGCGTATGGGATCATACCGAATGATTCTAACCTTGAATATAGGTATTAAAGCCTATCTATAGTGAGATGATAGATTTGAGATGAATTAAGGTCACAAAATTTTTTTAACACAAATTTGAGTTGAAACCTTTCTTACCGATTGAATTTCGATGTGAAATTCAACAAAATTGGGTGATTTGACAACTACAAGGTTATGAATATATATGGTAAGGTCCTTTCCTAAGTATTTTAAGTGTGTTGGATGTGATTTGAGGTCATAAGGGATATCCAAGGTCAAGTCAAGTTTAAAACATTTTCATCGGCTAAGTTTCGGTATGAGTTTATAAAAGGTTCAAATTCAAATGATCAGATTTCTCAGCACATTATGGGAGGTAAGATTGTGAGATGAGGTGTGTTGCAGGGTGAAAAAGACACAATAATCAATGAAACTTATTTTTCTTTTCTTCATCTTTAAAAAATTTATTGAACATGAAAAACTTTAAAATATTTTTCAGAAAATATTTTTTTCCGTATCGAAAATATAAGCACACCCTAAAGACCATTTCTTCTGTCACGAGTCAAATAAGTACTACTATGGCCATATTGTTGTCACCACTTATATGTAGTTGGACTAAAAACAACCAACTTCCAATTTTAAATAAAAAACAAGGTGTCAGATTTAAATATTTTTTTATTAATTTTATTTTTTTATCTCTTTGAGATGCATAAATGTAAAAATAAATAAATTATAATTGATTTTTTTAATAATATTTGTTTGATTGATACATATAATCATACTTTAAATGTGCTAGTTTTTTTCAATAATTTTCTCGTTTTATATGAAAAGAAAAGAATAATTATTATTATAAATAATACTTAAAAAAATAGTATGATCTTTTATTGCTAAAAAAATGAGACTCTTCAAACTTGGGGACCTAAAACAATTGCTTGTTTTCTAACTTTGTCGAGCCATCTCTGACTAAGATGGATTTTTCAAAGAAAAATATCAACTCGAACTACACTAGATGCAAAGTGGTCCAAAATTTTGATTATGATACAAAAATAAGTGATTAAAAAAAAGAGTATCAACGTCTTTTTTCTTTAATAAACATCATCATAAACAAGTACAATATGTTAATATACTTATAAATGAAGTTTGAAAAGAATAATGTATACATATAATATTATTCTAATCTTGTAAAGATAAAAATATTATTTTTGTATATACTGAATATACTATAAAACGAGAATCGATTACTCATGATGAATCATCTTCTTTTTTTTTCTAATTTGGACAGCTTAGCAGCCATATCTCGTGCAAAAACTCTCTTTGACCTTATAATTTTTGAAAATTATTGAACAATAAATAAAAAAAGAGAAAAGAGAACTCTAATATGATAATTATTTTTAAATATTTTTTATTTTATAATTTCAAAAATCATGATATTGACATCATTCAACCTATAACGTTACTTGATTATTCCAAAATATGAACAACATAGATAAATATATCATAAGCATATTTAATATAAAATATGCATATAAAATTATAATAAATATATTATTTTTAATTAATTGACTATCTGAAAAATCAACTCGAATATTTATATATGAAGTGTAGCTTTTATTTGGATTTTATTTTATTTTCTTTAAAAATAAATAAGAATAATATATGGCTATCTTAAGTGTACAACCTAAATTAGAGGCTTGGCATTGATTAATTATTAAAAACTCTATGAGTCTAAATGCAAATAAATTTAAATACTAATAAAAACCTAAGCCAAGTTTTCTTTCCCTATGATTTATTTTTGGTGGTTGAAAAATTGGAATGCAAAAGTTGGTTGGGGACTTCTACCAAGCATCATTTTCATTTGTGGTATCTCTTATGAATATCCCAATGCAAACATAGTGGCATTTATTTGTACTCCCTTCCTCCGTCGAATAACAGTTGTCCACTATTAATTTGATATAAAAATTTAAAAGTAATAAATAATAAAGATAATTTTATCAAATTATTCTTTTAATATGATAAATACAATGTGTTAAAAACTATAATAGATAAATAACTATAATTTATAATAATGATAAAATTAGGAACTAACTGTAAAATTAAATAACTATAATTAATAATAATGATAAAATTAGGAACTAACTGTAAAATTATCTCTTGATTTCATAAAGTAAACAAGTATTGTTGGATACATTTTTAGTATAGTGTACAAGTAAAGACGGAGGGAGAGAGTATGAGTTAGTTTGACTTGACACGAAATTTAAAAAAGAAAGAAAGACTTGTGAAATTTGTGATATAAAATAAATCATAGTTATTTGTGTTAGGGTGTGCAAAAATTGAATCGACTGATAAATCGAATCGAAAAAAATGTTATTGGTTTATTGTTATCGGGTTATTGGGTTAACAGGTTTTTAATAGTTTTACAAAAAAAAAAATTATCAGGTTATCGGTTCAGTTTCAATTTTTAGTATTGGGTTACTGGGTAAACCAATAACCCATTAAGACTATAATAATCTACTACTTTATCTCTTTATAAATATTAAATATTAATAATTTAACACACTTGATAGTAAATCGATACTTGTAAGTCATGTATTTGTTTGGTTTCCAATGTATAACCCTTTTGTTGGAAAGTAAATTAGAATATGAGGTCAACTGTTGCATATTATTAAGTTCAGGTGCTCAATTAATTTGTTTGTTTTATTGTATCTCATTGTATTGCGTCAAATTGTTAAAGAAGTCATATATTTATTTTATAAATATTTTCTTATTAGGTAAACTGAAAATTGAACCGTTAAGGACCAAAAATCGATAAACTGAAAATCGATAAAAAATATCTTATTAGTTTGTTATTGGTTTAGCATATTTGAAAACTGGAAATCGATAAACCGAATCGATAATACATAAAATCGAATCAAACCGACCAATGCACACCCCTAATTTGTATGGCTATAAATCATTTCATTGAGGGTAAAATTGATGTTTCAAAGTTAAATTATTACTATTAAATATACAAATCTGTCATTCTTTTTGGGACCGACTAAAAAGAAAAGTAAATCATAAAAAATGAAACACAGAGAGTAATGTTTTATTTATTTTAATTTGTTTGTCTTGATTATTATTTAAACTATTATATAATAATTTTGACAATTTTTCAAAAATATACAACCCCTATGTCACGTAGCCATATTTTCAATTTGTACAATATTACATCTATCTATCTATCTCTCTATATATATAGTATCAACTTCATATAAAAATGTATAATAATGTATAAAAAGATGTGACACATAGTAGTGTGATGGTGAAGAACTTAGACATTACATCATGAGGAGGGGTAGATATACGTATAAATTTAAGTTATATGCACTAATGATATATAAAAAAATTTACGCCATCAAATAAATTTATCTATTATTGCAGATTATCCATTGTTCTAATTTTTTAAACATATTTAATAATTTATCTCGCCCCGAGTCTATACCCTGGATATGGCTGATACTTGAGAATCATTTCTGGCCCCAAGCGAATCACTTGGCCTAGCTGTTTTACTCTACAGAAGACTTAAGCAATAAGGGCAGGCTAGAATTAAACACAACCACTATATCAATGTTTGAAATCATAATAAACAAACCAGCTAAGAAGTTAACAATCTGGAAAAGGCACTGCAACACTTTCTACTAGTCTATGAAACATCTACAAGTCATGACTAAAGAATGGGTACCACGACAGGCCATGACTATCTCAAACTAAAAGAAAATAACTAAAACTGAAAAGAATGACATCAAGAAGCCTCAGACTGTAAAGAGGTCTCACCATTGGCTATAAGTAGAAATGACGAATCATTTGATGGTACGCCTACTGCTCTGAGGGACTCTTTCACCTATTTCTGCATCATAAAATGCTGCAGATCAAAAGGACATTAGTACGTAGAATGTACGAGTATGTAAAATGGTCAAAACAAAAAAACTCGGGATAAAATGCTCAAATTATAGGCTTAATGCAGAAAATAATTCAGTAATATGAACAATGCAATTAAATAAAACATATGATTTAACGCATAAATAAATGCAACTCAGTCTTTATCTCAAAATAATATATACATTGCCTTGAAAGTTTCTCTAACTGACAACCATCACTATAAGCATCATGATGATACAACGTCTAGCCCACATTGTCAGGGTTATCCAATACTTTTCTAGGGTAAGGGATGAAGTTAAACTTATGGATCCATCTAAATTGGGTCATCTCAGTGGCATATGAAGAGCGTACAATATTGGTACGATCCTATCCTATGTTGACTATGTAGTTTATGAGTTCGAGTTACTATTACTCTCACTCATATCGGCGCTAAATACTACTCCCAAAAATATTATTTATATGTTCATAACTGTGAGAGTGTTATTACTCAAAATGTATCTTTAATTGTTCGGAACCTAGCCCAACTCTAGTTTTTCTGAACTTTTTTCAAACTTATATCTTAACTCAGTCTCAAGAAAATCTTTTGACTTAAATTGTACTTAAATCTTGATAAATACTTGTAGTAAGCTAATCGTTCTTCAATGCAAGTAAAACATAATAGAAAAAATAATTCTCAACTCAATTGGGGTTCTTGTAACTGTAGTAATACTTCAAGAATTCAAAAAGATGTACTCAACAATGAAGTTCTTATCATAATAATGATAAAATAACAAAGATTTAATGATAAGGTTCTAGAATTTCTCCATAAGATCATAGAAATGAAATTGACTTGACTCTTGACTAGTATTCTTGATAAGAAATATAGATTAGGCACGAAAATAGAATTTTAGATGGCCTTACATACCTAGACACGAAGTTTCGTGAAGAATTCACTAGATTTTCTCAAGCTCTAACCCTTTTATTTTTTCCTTAGCCCTAGTTCTCTAATAAATATTAGAAAAAAATCACGCTTAGGAATTGATATAGGGTCAAAAACTGCCTCAAAATGATGTGGGTTAAGGGTAGGACCGGTGAAAAAAAGACTAAAATGCCCCTCATTAAAACTGAAATCGAATGCAAAAATTTGAACTGTCTCACGAAATACATAATCATAAGCGTAATCATAACATGCATAAGCTTGTAAATCATAATATCTTGATAAGAGTAACTTATTAAAATCATAACATCATAAAAAGGGTTTCATGATCTTGCATAATTTTTAGAGAACTTCCATGGATTTATAACATATTTGGTAGGGCTTTAATCATTCATAATATTCATGAACTTTCATAACTTGTAATAGAACCTTTCATCAACATAACATGCTTTATCATATAATCTTAGTTCCAAAACATGGTGGGTTTATGCAAAGGGACTTAAAAGTCATGAAATTCAAAAGTAATGTGCATGAATGAAGTAAAACATGATCACTTGGAGCCATTCAAAACAACCCACCATAATTATTGTAAGACCCTAGTTAGGGCATCATGAAATTCATCTAAAAAACTATAAATGTTCATAGCATTTCATAGTATCATAGCATACATAACTTAAATGTCATAAAGTATTTCATAATGTCACTATTTGAAAGGAGTTCATGCATTTCAATTCAATAGATGACGATTCTCAACATAAATCATGCATATAAAGAGTAATAGGGAGTACCCATAATGAAATCAACCTTGAAATTAAAGGGTTGAATTGAAAAGGATTTTGAACTCCATGGGTGGAAGGACCCATGGATGAAGAAACCCACATACCTTAATGATCTTGAGAAAGGTAGGAGAAACATGAAGAAGCTTAAGAATTACCTTGAAGCTTGGTCTTTAATGGAGGAGTCTTGCAACTCTAGAATTTAGGAAGAATTTAGTAGGAAAGTTTTGGGAGGTTTTGAGAGGAACTTAGGAGTTTTGGTGAGTGAAATAGGTCCAAAATAGACGAAACTTTCATGAATTCCCATCTATAAAGGTTTAGAGATTTGTCCCAATTGTCCTTAAATCTACAGTTTTTTGAAAAAATTTACACAATGAGGGAACCGTAGCGCGATGCGAACTTGCTCCCGCTTAGGTCATTTTCGTGCGAAGTTCAATTTTCTCCTGATTTGGTCCTGGGATGAGTCCTGATCATTTTTACACTGAAATGAACCCTCTATGTGACGCGGAGAGGTCGCAAGTGCCTCTAGAAAGTGCAAAAAGTTGTGAAAGCTATTTTTCGATACGATTGACCTAAAAATCGAATGAGATTATTTTTTTCACATGATTTTGCCCCTGATCAAGAATTTGACCTTGTATTTTTCAAAAAGAATATTGATGTGTGCTATGCAAAGCATCATTATAAGAAAATTATAAGGTACTTTGGGAGGTGTTACAACGACCTTCCGTCATGGCTCCTAGAATTTTGATATGGCGAGGCCGAAATAGTAAGAGCAACACTGCCATGGTGGCCTTCATCATGTCTGAAAATTCAGCACATGCATTCATGGCACCCCATCGCTCAAAAACTCAATTTTCATAATTTTTTTCATTAGATCAGTGTTCCTAAAGTGCTCTATTACCTTGATGCAAAGATTCTAACATTACTATCTCTAAATAGTGTTAAAATCTAAGTGATTAATCAATAACACTACTCAACTTTCTCCATCCATTCTGAAATTATTTTGGCCCTAATTTCCCCTAACTTTTACGCCTAAAATGTTGTTGAGATGTTATAAGCATAAGGGGAAAGTGTTCTTGCTACATTATTGCTCCAAAAGCAAGCAATCAATTTGAAAATTTTGATTTATCATATTGGATTGTTAACTTTTTCCATGGTTGACATATCATTTACTAGGACCCCAAGGCTATTCTACCATTAAATAGTTGTTAAGTGAAATAATTAGAGTAAGGAGTGAGATATTTACCTTATGTGATGTCCAAGTCAAATCTATCGAAGGATGTTTGGGAGTTTGAGGGTGGGTAAAGGAGAAAATGGAACGAACCCACTCTTTTTTCCCTCTAAGCTTGACTCATTATCCCATTAGAGCAGCTCAGATGTGGCAACTACTAGAGAAGTGTTTATGGTTTCATCTTGTTCTTCCTAACTTGGTCTATTGGTAAGGTCCTTTTGTGATTAAGCCTCAGGGTATGTGGTTCTTTATTAGTCTTGATGAGTCATCCTATTAGTTCCAAAGAGCTCCCAACTTGAAACGTGCCTACTCTTTCGCTTATTGTTCGGGGACAAACGAGGATAAATTGGTATCTATTATAATAATCTACTCCATCGTTATTAAAAATATTTATGACAAGAATATACGAATCTCATTCATTATAAATTTAGGATCAATTCCTTGGTATACGAGTGTATTAGTTGTGAATTAAGGTTGTACAATGCCCTTATCACAAAGTTAAGGTTAAAGTGTCTTACCAATTCATATTTAGGCTTAAATTAAAACTAAGACAACTTCAAATGATCATAACTTTTTGTCTATAATGAATTAGGTGGCCCACAACCTATCAAATTAAAGATTTACGAGTCTTCTTTTCAATGCCACCAAGTTTGTATCATCCAAAGTTTGAAGTATAAAGTTATAATCATTTTACTGAATACTTTTTGGACTGAGGCATCATGGCGGGATTCGATAGGAAAGAAATAAAAAGGCACAAATTTTTACTAGCTCCTTCTTCCCTTAAGTGCTAAAACAGACGAAGATTACTCTAGAAACTCTCAAAAGGTTGCTCTAGACTTGAAAAAAGGGATAAAATGAATTTTAGCGCAAGAAAAGACACAACCAACAAATTTCAAGCCTATCTTCACCATTTTGCCACCCAAAAGTTAGATATTATGCTATCCTTCTTCCGTATTTGCTTGACGCCCGAATAGACTATATTTTCCTTCTTGAGTAGTTGTAAACGTATTCCTATCGTATAGAATAATATAAATTGATGGGAGAGATCATGCTTAGGCCTTCGGGCATGGAGTCTGGATGGTTAGGCATGTGATTATTGTTTAAGATAGGAAAGTACTATGTGGGTTATGATTACTTTATGACTAGCAGTAATAGTCTAGTCCTTGATTGTTTTTCTTAGTACTTCTTGTTGAGATAGTTGATTCCTTGTAAGATTGTGTAAAAGAAATTTCTTTATGGGATCCTGA
>JBCEWC010002632.1:0-33487 GCA_038996855.1 Solanum aculeatissimum
TAGAAATATATTTGAGATTATTCTCCCCTTCTTATGCTTTTGTTGTTCTAGTTAATTTGAGATTCAGTTTTATAACATTACCATATTTTTTTCAAATATATTTATGATCAAACAGCGCCAAAAATAAAGACGGTATACATTCTACTCTCTTTGAAAAAAAGATAATATTGTTCATTTTTTTTCCCACTTTAGAAGGCCTAGTAAAAATTACATATAATATGTTATTGTTTGTCCTTTTTTTGTTCTAGAATTAAACACTAAATTTGGTCTGAAGTTTGTCAATACTAACTACAAGTTAAATATTTGAAACAAGAAGATATGAGTTATAGCAAGTCAAAAACTTGCCACACACAGCAGCAGCAATGTACACTACAGAGAAAAAGAGTCAATAAGCTCTCTATTAGCCATTAATAATATCATTTCAGATGACATATGAGCATTATATATACAGTACATCTAGCAACTGCCTTCCACAATTCACTAAATCGTCGATCGATCGGATAAGATAATGTGGTAAGATAACTTTGATTTATACCAGCACCATCATGTCCAATACTGTTGGCATTATTTCACAAGCCATTAAAGTAGAAGCAGCTGACAAATACCCTGCAGGTTGAAGAAGATATAAAGGGATCAACACTGATAGATCAATACCATAAGGGGTCGTTAGGTAGCTAGTTAGAGTTATGCAGATGACACAAAGGATTTAATATCTAGTAATGGATTAATACCTTCTACTAGCACCAACTACTAGGTAACTCTGTCCACCGAAGCTAGAACAAATAAGAAGAAACCACCTAATGTTTTGTCTTTCCTGGAATTTGAACCCCAGAACTCAGGTGTTCAATCATTGACCACTACTTCAAACCTTGAATACAAGAACTAGTAAATAAAGGTGGTTACATCCTGTGTTGAAACTCGATTAGCCTATATAGCTAAACGCAAATGTATTCTTTGTTGGAGAAACTTGAACAATATAACATTTGAGCAATGTCAATCAAAAACGCCCAACTGTTTGACAGACCAATTTGCTATCATAAAACTTAATAACAGCTAGCATAGAAAATATTGTCATTGCGCTAGGATGACGTAGTACTCAACAAGTGAGAGGGAAGTTGATACACTAAGGAGAGGCAGATGGACAAAGACACTCGAAATGACTTCACAGAAAAGCTTATGAACAAGTTCTACTGCAACTTTGACTTCACCTTAGGTCATCAATTAAACAATTGAGAATCGAAATAAGGAATTTAGATGTATATTTAACCTTCTCCTTTTGGTTTTTTCAATATTTTCTTTTTCCTTAGGGGCCTGAGGGGAGAAGGGGGGACAGTTATACTGTGCATGAAACATAACCATATCATTTAGTAACCATTTAAAGTGTACAGCTTCTTGAATTACAAAATAAAGGAGCAATCATAACAAACAGGTAATTAACAACCCAATGATTCAAACACCACTTATGTTACCTATCACTCTTCCAGCATAAAAGGAAGAAACATGAGATGTCAACTTCTAAAAAGTCAAGTTAAAATCCATGAAATCATAACTTATTTTGCTTGGCTTCATGATTCAGTCCAGTGTCCGCTGTCCTTTATTTCCCTTTCTTCTTTTTTCCTCCCAGAAAAGTTGTTTTAATTCCAATCTTAAGTTATTCAAATACAAGGGAATTTCACAAAATTTACTCAGTAGTCCAAATACTTTGGGAAGACCAAATGCACGAAACAAGAGATCCCAACAATGAAATAAGGTAGTGCTGTGTAATGCTTTTGAGTAGTCTACTAGTGTCAAAAGAACATGTAGATCTTAGCAATGCTGATGGAACTCAAGGAAATATTAATATGCTGAACAGAAACCTTCAAACCAAAAAATTAGGAAGAAAAGAAGTAGTAGCACAGTATAAAAAAAAACACAAATCAGAAATGACTACTCAAAAGCTGGTATTCCAAAAGCAAAATGATTCCTAGTTATTAAGTAAACATACCTCTAAGCGAGTAACATTAATGAAGATAGTATTCTTTAAGACATTTCCATGAGGAGATCTCTCAGCATCTCACCAGACCCTAAAGATCCTTTTTAGGAAAAGATAAATACAACCTGAAAATGTTACATTCTTTCGGAACTCCGAAAGATCCTTAAATTTGTGGTATTTATGTTTGTAACATGGCATGGCTCTATTTATCTAAGAAAGTAAGGCAAAAAAACCAATCCATGCCATTTCTATTCTTTTATCCATCATCTTCTTTACTCATTAACACAAGAAATAGGATCAAACACTAAATCAATGCTCATGGAAAACCAAATAGTAAGAGTAGCTTTAGTTGAAAACTTGAAATTTAAATAACAACACTCGAAAAAACCAAATAGAAAGAAACTCAATGCTTGACATGATTAAAGCATGTAGCTCACTAGATTGGTCAACCAATAATAATACTCAACACCACAAAAGAACAAATCAGCCAGTTCCAATATACCTAAAAGTGGGAACCTTAAGAGCCGAAGTGTTATCTGCTTCCATAAAAAACGTAAGTGCCTTGACTCCTATCTAGTAGAGGAGAGACGAATACAAGATTTGTGGATAGATGCAAAATATACCACTGCACCCATTACTGTTCTCCAACAACAGATACCAACTTAGCATAAATATATATTTTCTTAAATTGCTCAGCTATACACACACACACACAGAGGGGGCGGGGCGGGGGGTTGTCAAGCCGAGACGGACTGATACTACGTCGCCAAAAAGTACCCAATACTTCCTTCTCTATCATTTTACATAGCAATATTTGATTGAACATGTAATTCAGAAAGAGAGAACCTTTGACACACAAACTAAATATTTTGGAATAGGTAGCAAGGTAGTTGACCAGAGGAAGAGTGATGCAACACTTGTCAGCCAGAGAGAACACGAGATCGTTGGAACCAGAGTTCAGAAAATACCCATTGACGT
This sequence comes from Solanum aculeatissimum, assembly GCA_038996855.1. Lineage (NCBI taxonomy): Eukaryota > Viridiplantae > Streptophyta > Magnoliopsida > Solanales > Solanaceae > Solanum > Solanum aculeatissimum. Next base: position 2,951 of record JBCEWC010002632.1, read on the forward strand.
TCTTGAGAAGTAGCCATATGGGTTTCCATATTTGATCAACTCCTTGTGGACCTCGGATGGTGTCAGGTTTGCCTTTGCAGAGGATATAAGGATTTTTGCTACTCGATATCAATATCCTCACTCTATGAGTCTATTTCCATCCAATCAGTGACAATTAAAAAAATCTGCAACATCTTTTTCTTGTTATATTCTTAGTCCATTGTGCACCATGCACAAATGTCGAAATGACTTATCATTACATACTTTGTACGCTAGAGTCATTTACCTAAACTCACCATATTTAAGATTGAAATGGTATCTCGATCAGTTAAGCTTCCTAAGTCTCCAATTTGTCTCCTCCTTAAAACCTACAATTATTTGACAAGTTGCTTTTTGGTTTGTTATACTGTTCTCAATGGCGGGCTGAAACCCTAACGCGAGGCTCAAAACGTGTCGAGCGCTTCGCCTTAATGTGTGTTTCAGTGTTGCCATCAAGTTTTAAATAAGAGGCAACACTAAACAATTGATATTCTATTTTATCATAAAAATATTTCAATTTCTTTGTTCATATATATATTAGCCACTCATGCTTATAATTATGAGTATAGTACCAAACATATATATTTGTATTTTTTTCACCCTTTGCACTTTTTTCATTAAAGCCCATGTTCTATTTGAGCTTAAAGCCCCAACTAACATTAAAGCTTTTCTGCTTCAGATAATACAAGTTTGTTGGATGAGTTCCTATTCTTGGAAATTTCTTAAGTAAATTGAAGACCTCTTCTTGTCTTTATAAAAGCATTGAAGTGAGTTTATAAGATGCAAGACACTATTATCTTTAGCAAAAATTGAACTAATAACATCTTTGTCTCATATGCCACACCTAAAACACGTGTGCAAAGATCTTTATGCAATTCTTGCTCAACATTCCAGAATATAGATCTTATGAATTCTAAATCTTCTTTCACCAATCTAATTTCTTTCTTTATCGAAGCAATTGACAAAGCTTTGAAATTAACAAATTTTTTAAGTAGAAGATTCATAAAGAGTGATCAATCACTCATTGAGAAGGTAGAGTTGAGATTAGTCTAGGACTTCCAAGTAAACATGTTTTCAGATCTCCCTTCATGGTTTTCATAATTTTCAACAAGTCGGGAGTAGCAAAGTTTTGTTCATTGGTACTCTCTTCATTCCTTGATTTCTTTTTCAAGTCACATAAAAGAATTGATACCTCATTGATAAGTGCTCCAACACTTGCCAATATATCAAATGATTTATCATCAGAATAATCGATAGGCATTCCATCATGACATAAAGATCTCCAATAGAAGTGCTAGATGTAATAATATCTAGGAAGGAACGTAGGAGGAGTTTAGTAAAGCACCAACCTCTACTGACTTTGAATTTCAAATTTGTAAAACAAATATGCATAACCTCCCATTCAACAGGAATAATTTCAAGAATAGATGAGCAACCTTGAAATTAAGTTGATGGACACCAAAATTTCTTTATGTATACCAACAAATTCATCTAGATCATCAAGTTGATCCATTTCATCAAGTTCATCGGGTTAAAGAAAGAAAACAAAATTGCCTACTCTCTTAACCATAATTTGAAATTGAGGTAAGACATTCAACTTTCTCGGGTCTAGGTTTGCAAAGAACGGACAAATGATGAAGGGGAGAGAGGCACCAGAAAATGTTTCCAAAAGGACTTTCTTTATTATGACAAATTGTGTGATGTCGTAGCAAGGGTTGGAGCACTTACCAAGGAGGTAGCAATTCTTATTTGTGATTTGAGAGTGAAATCACAGAAAAATAAATAAAAAAAGAGGGTACTAAGGTAACAAACTATGGAATCTCGACTAGCTGAAAAATATGGAACTATTGAACGAAGATCTCAAACATGTTTACTTAAAAGCTCCAGATTTATCTCAACTTCCGCTTATTCATGAGTAATAGATTACTCTTCATGAATCTTCTAATTAGAAACTTAAATAATTTGTTAAATTTCAAAGCTTCTTCAGTTGCTTTTATAAAAGAAGAAATTGGATTGGTGAAAGAAGACCTAGAATTCATAAGATCTTTGTTTAGGAATGTTGAGCAAGAATTGTATAAAGATCTCTGGACATGTGTTTTAGATGTGGCATATGAGGCAAAAAATATCATTCGTTCAATTCTTTTTAAAAATAAGTCTCTTGCATTTTATTTATGCATTTTCAACGCTACAAAAAAGATCAAGCTTATCAAAAAAGAGTCCAATTTACATGAGAAAATCGTAAGAATAGGGGCTCATCGTTGCAAAACTCTTCCAACAAAACAAACATCAACTCATCATCAATAGCAGGAAAAATAATTTTAGGTTTCAATGAGGAGAGTGGACTAAGTAGTTAGGAAGCTCACTGATGGACCAATATAACTAGATATCATTGGTTTAGGTAAAACTATTTTAGGATACAAAATGATATAATGATAAGTCAGTTACGAGTCATTTCAACATTAGTACATGATGTATAGTTAACCAAAAATATAATAAAAAGAAGATGTTGAAGAAAGTTTTACTCAAGTCACTGTTTCGAGTAGGGAAATAAAGTGAGGAGATTGATGTGATGACGAGCAACTAAAATCGATATCCTTTACCGACAGGTCAACCAACAAGACCACTCAACACCACAAAATATTTCTGGAAGATGGACCTCGAATAAGCATTAACCCGATTGCTGCTAGATGCTACTGCTTAACTCACTAACTTTTTCAACTTTGTCTTAGATGTAGCACAATCATCAAATCGTTTGTTTTTATCCTTTCATCAACAAAAAAATGCAGAATTCTGCTAGAACCAAAAGCACAAATCAGCTCGTAAAGCTAAAAATGGGGAACCGTAACAGCTGTATCATTATTCACTACTCCATTAAGAAACATGGTAATGTCTCCTACACAAAAGAGGAAAGACAGATATGGGATTCCAAGTCAGTGGAGCAAAATATATCACTGAACCCACTACTGCTATAGTGCCATGTAACAGTAGGCATCAACTTAGTATAAATAAATACGTTCTCAAACTTGTTCTTAGAAATACGTATACAGTTCCCAGTAGATGACAGATGGCTAAGTACAGTGTTGAACAGTACCCAAAGCATCGCAACTGAAACCCAATACTTTTTCTCTTTCATTTAATGCTACTATTTAACCGAACACGAAGTTTAGAAAGTGAGAAAATACTATACTATAAAACACCAACTAAATACTAAACTACACCAGAATTACCATTAGAATCTTATGCTCTCCAACAACCCTGTCATTCTCAAACCAATAAAAAAATGACAGTTAAAATTTAAAGAACTATCAAACCTACTAAAGTTTCAATCTTTTGGATTACAAAGTTGAAAAAAGGAAAGCCCATAATAATAACTATAGCCTTCAACATTTGACCAAAAAGTAATATAGTAATAAACAATCATATTCATGCAAGAGAACTTCAATCCAAATCCCACAACAACATACCACTGTAATCCACAAATGGGGTCTAAATGTAAGTAGACCTTATCTCTACTAAAGAAAAATTATTTTCGATGGACACTGGATTAAAATAAAGCATCTCCAAACAGGTTAAAATAGCCCCAATCCAATAAACAAAACAAAAAATCACAGAATATACAAAAAGGAAACAACTTTATTAGAGTAAACAAAATAGCTTAAAAAAATACCTCAGGAAGAGAAATGCTTCTTCCCTTCACAATCAGGACTTTCATTGAAATTCTTAGAGGGGTATTTAGCAGTAACCATTCCAACCTCAAAAACCAAATTCTCACCACTAGATCTGATTCCCGTTATACCCCACCACTTAAAAAAAGCCCTCACACTAATCCCATCAAGCTCCGCAATACGATTCTCAACAATTTTACCTCTAATTTTCTTCGAATACGTCGCAAGGTAATTGTCCGGAGGAAGAGTGATTTTACACTTTTCACCCAGAGAAACCAGGAACTCGCCGGAACTGGAATTTAGGGAATACCCATTAACGTTTTTGGGAAGTAGACCAATGGGGAACCCGAATCTGATTAGCTCCTTGTGTGCCTCCGATGGTGCCGGATCCGGGTTCGGGTCCGGGTTTGTAGAGGATACAGAGACGATGAACAGGAGAGGAATAATGGTGAAGATTACTAGGGTTCTTGCCATTTTTTCTCTGAGCTTCGGGAATGTAACTTTTTTCAAGGGAAGACGAAAAGGTGATATTATTTTGTAGACAAGTGATATAGAAAAGGCCACGTTGCATGTATTTGCATTTCGGATATTTATATTAGAATCCGATTAAATTGAATTTTGTGAGGAAAGTTGAGACTTTTGGTTAAAGATAGAGTCGTGGAGGAATTTCAACCTTCCCGCCCTTATTCATGTTGGTGTTCTAAATTTTTTTTCTGTAAAATAAATTTTAAAAAGAGCAAATATTTAAAATATAATAAGGTAGAAAATAACTAAAATAGTTATAGTTTGCTAAAATTACAATTTCTAGTTACATATTATAGGAGAGAAACGAACGAGATCAAGAGAGGGAGGAGAAAGGTGAATCATATATGGATATTTGTCAAATTATATGTGTATATTTATCAAATAATTATATATATGTAACTGAATTGAGAGTGGAGAAAGACAAATTGTATGTGTATATATGTTGAATTGAATATGTATATCTATGAAATAATTATGTATATGCAACTGTTATACATATATATTTGTATGTCTAGCAAGAGATTGGAGAGAAAGATGAAGAAAGAAGAGAGAAAATAATAACAAAATCCTAATTATAATTATAAATTATATTTTTTTCAAACTATAAATTACGTAATTTACCCAATTTAATCTAGAGAAATTATATATTTAATCACTTGTCAAAAATAATAAAATAATTAATCAAATCTATAAAAATAAAAAAATGTTGACAAAAATGATACTACTTATACAATAAGAATTTATGATCACATACTCAATGTTAGTTTTATAAGTGGAATAATAAATACATATTCAATATAAGTTTCGTGTACACAAACTTTATATTTATCTTTGTGAAACAATAGAGAACATGTTAAACTCAAAATATCATAATATCATTCGCATATTATAACAATAACAATTACATTTCAATCAGATACAATATATTACCAATCTTACATAATAATGTACATATGCTTCATTTTGATGGTGAAGGTACACAATATATAGTACAAGTAAATCTATATAGTTGGAATATTTGCATAGCCATTTCTTCTTCAATCACAAATATTTTTGGCTTTTTTTTTCTTTCTATTTTGCCCCTTCTTTATTTTTTTATATAGTGAAGATTTCATCTTAGAGCACTAGATTCCAATATTATAAGGATTGAGGAGTGTTCCAACTTGAAAGCTCAACATTTTTGACAACCTTTGAAACACTCTCCAACACTTGAAAAGGTACGATATCTCCAATAACAATAACTTTTTTGGTCTCCAAATCTACTTGATACATATCTACTCCTGCTTAAAAAAATATGAATTCGGTACTATTAATATTTATAAATATAGCTAAGTATAAAAGCTTGATTCATAACTATACAAAAATTTCTTTATCTCTTACGTGATTCGTGAACTACATAACAAATCTCTCAATTTGAAGCAAGTTAGAATTGGAAATATGAATCTTCACTGACTATGATGCTCCATTTAAATATATTTTAACTAGAATTTGTTCATAATATTAGTTTGCAAGTCAGCATAAAAAAGATGAGTGGTGGAAGATTGACATAAACTATGTATAGGATGAATCCTTATAGGAAACTATCTCATGTATTAATCAAAAGTTACTCAAAAATTAAAGATTAATTTTTATACATTGATAATTAAAGAATAGTTAACTAATTAGATGATCTAAAACATGTAATCTTTTATATATAAGTAAATTGAGTAACTTGTTATATTTACCTTCCATTTTGGAGATGTGTTTCTCAACTTTCCTTGCACAACCATTGCAATGTATGGAAACTCTTAGCACCACCATCTACACCATTCAAATAATTAAGTTCAATTATAAGGCTTCACATTCATATTTTCATTTCTTTAAAATGATATTTCCCATTAAAATCAATTAAATTCATGTACAAAAATATTGCCCAAATTAACTAACTCAATGGAAGATTTTTTAAGGTTGTAATAACATGTTTTAAGTAAATAAAAAATGTGTTTTCTCTGACAATAAAAATTAATGTAAGCGGAGGTGTTGAGTTCTAAGTGATTTCACCCCATTATCAAAAAATCAAAAAGAATTTGCACATGTTTGGCATGGGGAGAAAAATCAATCTCAACACATGAAGAGTAAAGGTAGAGTCAAAATTTCAATTTATTGATTGAATGTAGAACGTCAATTTCAAAAGCTAATAATTGAGTTCTAAATTCAATATGCATATATATTCAATGAAAATTTTAACATATATACGCTATTTAATTAAGTACAATATAACTACTCCCTTCGTCCAACAACAGTTTTCCACTTTTAATTTGGCACGGAGATTAAGAAGCAGTAAATGATAAGTACAATTTTACCGAATCATCCTTTCAATACAATAAAAGCATTGTCTTGAAAAGTGCAATAGGAAAATGACTATAATTAATGATAAGAGTATATTCGGATTTTTAGTGTAAAATCATTTCTTGATTTCAGAAAGTGCACAAGTATTGTTAGACATCTATTTTTAGTATAATAGACAAGTAAAGATGAATGGAGAGAGTATTCGATTCATTTGAATCTGTATCTAGCTTCTAGATATGCTAATCATGAAGCAGCGTATTGAAGACATAATTAAGTAAATAAAAGCGAGTTAAACCCTTCTAACTAGAGAGGAACATGATGATAAAGATTCTTGAAAACATATTTACCTTAGGCTTCAATTGGAAAGCTAGAGTTGGAGGTCCTACATTAATAACATCCTTCAATCTCATCAACTTATGTCCATCATCTTGATTTGATGAATTGACATTCATCAATGGCTTCTTTTCAAACTCATCATCATCATGAACTCCAAATTCATTGGAGCAAAAACAAGATCCTGGTCCAGAAGAAGAAAGAGTACTAAAACAATCTAAAACTTTGCCAAAATTTAGCTTCCTCATTTCTACAACATCAAATCTTTGCTTATATAAAAATAAAACTAATACAAGGTGAAAGTGAAGTTCATTGTGATGAAAGAAAAATTTCAAGAAAAAAAAAAGACAATGAAGTTATTGATGATGAGAAGAGAAGGGAAGACTGGACTCCACACCCCATTTTTGTAGGGAAGAAAAATTAAGTAGAAGGTATGTAGTAGCAATTAAGATGGGGACACGTAGAACTAGAAGCCAATCAACTTGATGAGTTTGATATTTAATATTCTTAATATTGAACTCCTTATAATAATTTTAAAATTATGAGAGCAAAATTTAATATTAATCCAATTTTAATAATGTCATATGTATATATCTATGTTCTACGTCGAAAATACTGAGTACAAGCATTTATATATCTGGATAAGAGGATGAAATCATAAATAAATTTAGAGATCTGGTTATCGATTCACGTGCATTCAATTGCTTTTTGTATTCATTTATAAATACTTAACTATAAACTTAATTATTTTTATTGTATTGATTTAAGATTATTATAGGACTTCATAAATTTCTACTTTTGGGACTGATATATTTGAGTCGAGGATCTTCTAGAAACAATCTCTCTATTATGAAGTAGTAATAGTGATTAGGTCTTACGTACATTTTATCCTCCCAAGATTTCACTTGTGAAAATTTTCAAATTCGGATCTGTATCTAACAAAGCCACAAGGGGAAGACACTTAGGAAAATGACTATTACAACTTAAAGGGAATTTGACATGTGATGTTGAACTAAAAAGTAATACAATTTGAGAGACAAATCCTCCAACATATTTAAGGGACTTCATGTGAGATTAGGTGTTAGGTATAGTTAGAGCATCTAGTTCATGTGAATGAGAAGTATAATTGCATACACATGTGTTCATATCAAAGTGAAAAATGAGAAAAAAAAATTGTGAGTAGAATATCCACAAGCTTCATGTAATGAGATCAATCAAAGAAATTTATGGTGATATGACATAAAGTATTCTCAAGCATCTTATTAATAAGTACAGAATCAAGATTTTTACTAAGAAAATTCGCCATCTAATATAAATATATACAAAATGATTTTAATGTATATATAATTCTTTTTTGGAGCAAAGAAAATTAGAATAAACTCCTTACGATTTATAGCTCCAATATTATATATTTTCAAGTATGACTAATGAGATGATATGGTCAGTCAAATCAAATATAAAGGAATAACTAGCTATACCTTATACTTTTGTACAACCAAATTAAAATGTTAATAAATTCAGTATATACATACTTCTTCCATCCTATTTTATATGGCATATCTTCGATTTGAGACGATATTTAAAAAAAAGATAACTTTTGAAACTTGTTATCTAAAATAATCCTTAGATATTTGTAGGGCTGAGATCTATTTCATTAAAAAGAAACGAGAAATTTTAAAGTTAAATTATTTATAATTATAGTAAAGTGATAATTTTTTGTGATGGACTAAAAAGAAAAGGAGATAGGGAGTAACATATTATTTCAGTCGCCCTCTCTATGTAAGTCGAACCTCCATTTCAGATGTTTTTTTCTTTTCCCTTGGATGAATGGACAATTTAGAAGACGCTTTTTAAACTACGATCAAATTTATATATATATATATATATAAAAAAGTGTAACAAATTTAAATTATCAATATGATTTAATCGACTATTACATGTTATTGTAGGTCTGTTTAACCAAATAATATAAAAAATTATGCATTGCAAATGCACATGACTTGAACTTTGTTCAAAATAGCAACTTTATATATATTTGCTTATTTCTATAGCTGGCCTTTTCGTCTTGTAGCACCAAATTCAATTGTTCAAAGTCCAAAATTTACTTGAAATATAGACTAAAGAATATTTTTTTTTTAAATATATGTATTTCTGTAATGCAAAAAGGAATAAACCATCCAAAAGCTGACATAACAATTTATTAATTTTTATGGTGTCAATGAGTGGTGTTTTTTTTATACATATAGATTTGACTATTATGAGGTTATTTACAAAAGAATGTTACACTTGTCCTTTATAAGTTGTGTAAAGATTTTTAAAAGAAATTAAATTAGTTAACTTGAGCTATTCTATCCATTGCCTTAATGTTTTGTGTTGGATGCTCAAATTATTTAATATGATATTTATATAGTTTTAGTAAAAAAAAAATCAGACTCGATAGTGCTAGTGATGCTAGACGATATTTCGCTATACAGAGAGAAATATTTTAGTAAAATTTTCAGATTCAATAGTGCTAGTGATTCTAGATGATGTTTTGCTGTAGAGAGAAATATTTTAGTAAAATTTTCACATTTGATAGTGCTAGTGATGCTAGACGATGTTTCGCTGTAGAGAAAAATGTTTTAGTAAAATTTTCAGATTCGATAGTGCTAGTGATGGTAGACATATTTCGTTGTAGTGAGAGATTGATATTATATCATGCATTTAACTATTTAAAAAATATTTTCCTTCAAAAATATCTTATAAAATTTTAATGATACAGAGAAGATCAACATGTTTTTTATAAAAGAATAACACATATCATTACTAAAAAGTGACTATTTTTCATTGAGAAATGTCAGTTCACCATTCTAACAGATGTTTTCACTGAATCACTAAAAAAAAAAGAAGATATAATTACTATTCTCAATATTTTAATAAAAATTTATTTTCCATCAAATCATATTTTATAACATATAATTTTTTATTAATTTACATTTAAGGGAGGCAAATAGGAATATTTGGTGGATAATATAAACATATATAGTGTGACATACAAGGGGGTCTACAATGAGTTCAAAAAATTTGTCTACATGTATAAAATTATTATACTATATATAGTATAGAGTGAGGGTAGATGACATTAAATTATTTTAAGGGGGTGGGGGGGCCATGAGCTCCATTATTGGTTCTTTAAAAGTATGTATTTTCATCTCAATTAAGTGGGGTCTAGTTTTCTACAGCTAATTTGGTCCATGTGATAATGAGTTATTTGAAGAAAAAACAGGACAAAAGGACAAATTTATTCAAGAAAAAATTCATGTTATCCATGTGTCTCTCAACAAAAAAATATAAAAATTCTTGAAAAAAATTAAAGGGGTATTATAAGCATTTATCAAAAGTATAAGTGTCCTTTTAGAAGCTAGAAGAGTTTAGCTCTATATTAAATGGGAGTTAAAATATACTTCAATTTCATTAGATTTGTTGACTACTAGGTTTATTGTACTCACTACTAAACAATAAAACTATACAGTATGATTTCACGAGTGGAGTTCGAGTAGAATAGAATAATATAGATAGGAGTGTGTTTATATATAACATAAAATATGGAGCATATAAATTCATTACGATTTAATCTATCTAAAAAATTATATATATTTTTAGAAATCCTAGATTCGTCTTTGTAGATTGTAAGCATCCTTGTGAGGTACAGGACTAATTGCTTTTGAATTTTGATACATTATCAACGTAACTCAAGAAAAATATTTCAAAACAGATTTGAAAAATACAAGGTGAAGAAACTCTAATGAAAATACTAAGAAAAGAGAAATATTGACAATAACAACGATAATAAGATAATTGAAGTACGTAGAAGAATATGGAGCAAATAAAGTACTTCAAGTTAGAATCAAGAAGAAATCGCTCAACTACCTATTAATCTTTTAACCTAATCTTTGATTTTCTTGCTCTTCTATCTAAAGTTATGTCCTTGATTATGAGCTGAAGATATACCATGTCTTATCTAATCATCTCTAACTAATTTTTCTTCAATCTGCCTCTTTCTCTTCTTAAGCTCATCACAACCAGCGTCTCACACGTCACACTTTCATAATTTGATATATGCGCTCCTCCTTTTCATATGTTTGAATCATCTCAACTTTGGTTCCCTTATCTTGTCTATTATAAATATCACTCCCACCTTAATTGTTTCATATATCCTCATCCCTAATTTTTCTCTTCTAGTATGATCGTACATCTAAACATCCTTATATATACTACTTACATGTTCTGAACGTGTGACTTCTTGGTTGGCCAACTCTCGACCTCATGCAAAATAATTGGTCAAACAACCATTTTGTAGAACTTACCATTAGATCTCGGTCACACATTCTTGTCACATAAAACATCAAATGCTACCCTCCATTATCCTTGTCATTCCACTATGACGTGTGACATCATTGTCTATTTTTTCACTTTCATAAATTATTGATGATCCAAGATACTTGAAGCTTCTTCATCCCTTAAAAATAACTTGTATAGCAATCCTCACTTCTATAGCCGCCTTATGCAACACTTCTTCGATGTAACTTTTTAAATCAATAAGCAAGCACCTACTAGTTTTTAAAAAATAAATGAAAAGTGTGATGAGAATACTAGATTTTGAGTTTATTTTAGGAGTACTTTGGTCCAATTAATAAAAAATAGCTAAATTATGGTTACTTTTGAAACAGTGGCTAAAATCATGATCAATAGCATGAAAAGTGGCTATATTTTCTATTTTTCCGATTTTATCGGCTTTTTAGTACATGGACAATCCAAGAAGGTTGGGCCCATAGTTCTTGTAGGAACAGATCATTGTGGGCCTCATCATCAGATTCAACTTTTTGTTGGGCCCAGTAACAGAAGGTTGGGCCCATATATAGTTCTCTCAATTGGGCATTCATCCCCCTCTTATGAAGAACAAGGGGCATTTTTAGACCATGAGAAAATTCGACGTATCGACTCGAAATTTAAAGGTTAAAAGAGCTAAAATAAAGTCGGAATGAGACATGGTGAAGAAAATGAGACGAAGAGAAAGAAAATTGGGGGGGAGGGGGGGGAGGGCGGATGTTTAGAGGTGATCAAGAAATTAATATATTAATATGCATCATTACAACGGAGTGACAGAGCTAAGTGTTTGTTCGGGGGAGGGGGTGTGGCTTCCAAACTATTACATATAGAGTGAGTAGATACCAACTTTCTAGGCCTAACCAAAAAAAAAAAATTGGCCTTTGTCTAATTCTAATTTTCACGAGACAAGCATAAGTGGAATGACTAATTAGCGTAATATATGAAAATTAGGTCAATTTTGGTTAGTAAAAGTGACCGAATTGTACACACTTGATACATGTCACATTGATACCTAAGATGATGTTAGTAATTAATGTGGACGTAAACATCACATTCATGATTTTAAGAATTTATACTACCGATTCAATTAATTTAAATTAACTAAAATATCATTTTCGATGTCCTTATTTTTATCGAAATACACAAACTCTATAAAAATTAAAATTCTATATCTCTATATATATCTAAATTGGTGGCACTTAGTGGAATTAAAGCTTACTTCATTGTTGGTTTAATGAGTCTTTCCAAGAGCAATTAAAGTTGTGGTCCTATTTTACATTTTTTCACTATGCTTTGTGATGTCTCGTATATTTTTTCTTATCTTGATTTCTTTACTTCTGTTATTTTCTTGAGCCAAAGATCTATCGAAAATAACATTTTACCTTTCAAAATAGAGGTAAGATTTGCGTACACTCTATCCTCTTCAGATTCACTTATAAAACTAAAATGAAGAACACCTTTTATCCACGAAAAAAAATATTTGATTATATTATAATAAATAAAATATTGATAGCTTTACATAATAATGATCAATTCTCATGAAAATGAGAGCAATTGCATGTGAAATTCTAAACATAAAAATATAAAATTAAAAAGTGATATTCATTTAAAAAGGCAATTTGCTTCTTTTTTTTAAAAGCTAAATAAATAAATATTACTCCTACTATCACTTACTATTTTTAACTTTGATTAGTTGGTCCATGTGCCACAAACCAAATCATTATAAATATATTTTTAAATTTGTTTAAAAATCAACATTAAATAAATATAGATAGTTGTCCTTGTAATGGTGGCTAATTATGCTTTTACAATTTTTTTAATAATAAATTGGACGTAGAAAAATTTTCTTCATTTTTTGATTCTTTATTCGATATTTAATATTTATATTAAATTTAAATGAATATATTGCATGATTTATTTTTGATGACGATATTAATAAGATATTTTCATTTTAAAAAATTAAAAGTAAAAATTTTCAAATAACTCCACCTAATTACTGTTACTATTACTCTAATGAAAACATTTACTTCATAATTGAAAGAGACAAATAAATACGCATTTATATATAGTCCTAATTTAACGTCTACTTCCATATTAATTGTTTTTATTACTAAAAATAGACATATTAATTTTTTTATTTTTACGAATTAGGGATAAAATTTATGTATATTTTATTTTTTTTCAAATTCATTTATAAAATTATACTGAATATAATGTTATTGCATGTTATTTTAGAAAATATTATTGAAAAAAATTCTTCCGACAACTTATTTACTCTATTTATGGAGCATCAAATACACGTCCTTTTATCAATTAATCAAATTATAAACACTGAAACAAATCTTTAATTTTTTACTATATTAGTCTCTTCAACGTATATTAAATCTATTTATTTACCTTCAACGACAATTAATGCTAAGAAAGCAATGGATACCAATTAAAATTCATCACTAAAAGAAAAGTCATACAAAACAAAAAATTAATCGTTATCAATAAACAAGAGGAGTTGCTCAGATGGTAAATACAATGACGAGATAATTACAAAATGAAAAAATCGAACTTAAATATTAAGATTATTCATTATATTTACTATGATTATTATAAAAAATAAATTTGGAAAGTAAATTATTTTCTTATTGTGGGGAATTTGGGGGGTATTTGTGTAATTTCACAGCCGCCATGTACGACCTGTCCCCATAGCAACATTCCAAAGTCCACCACCCGTCAATTCAGTTTTCTCTTAAGCAGAAGAAGACACACAGTTTCTACCTTGTATCCGCGGAGCACCCTATATTTTCTCCCTTCGCTTTCTCTCTCTACATTTTTTTGGGCCAAAAGGGGAAGCATTCTGAGCTGTACGAAAGCTGTTTGTTTCCTCCATTTTCATCGATCAAGGTAACTTCCATTTTTATGCTATTTTTAGTGTATTTTTGTTTTGATACGCTCTGAATTTTACCAGATCTGGTGTAGTACAAGTTTGAAGTTGGAAGTTAGATGGTTGTGTGAGTCGGTTGATTGTCTGTACTTGAATTGATGATTTGGTGTGCGGTTTTTTGGTATTTTTTAGTTGAGAAAATAGGGATTTGGTTGCTGGTTTATGTGATAGTTTAGGTAATAGGGCTTTGATTGCTGGTTTATATGACTTGAATTGATCATTTTACTGGAATTGATGAGGTTTTGTGTGATTTTATTGGGGCTTTGGTTGCAGGTTTATGTGACTTTTTGAAATGAGTTTATGTGACTTTAATTGATTGTTTTACTGGAATTGGTGAGCTTTTGAGTGGTTTTATAGGGATTTGGTTGCAGGTTTATGTGACTTTAGTGTTTTTATTTTTGTTGTTGTTGAAAATGAGTTTATGTGACTTTAAACTGGAATTGGCGAGTTTTTGTGTTATTTTTGGTTGTAGTTGAGAAAATATGGCTTTGATTGCTGGTTTATGTGACTTTAATTGATCGGTTTGCCGGTAGTGATGAGGTTCATGTGATATTTCGCTTTAAGTTGAGGAGATAATGCTTTGATTGCTGGTTTGTATGACTTTAATTGATCGTTATACTGGAATTGGCGGTTTTCTCTGAGATTTTGGCTTTAATTTGAGAAAATAGGGCTTTGATTGTTGGTTTATGTGACTTTAATTGATCATTTTACTGGATTTGATGAGTTTTATGTGATTTTTGGAAGTAAGTTGAGAAAATAGGCTTTGATTGTTGGTTTATGTGACTTTAATTGATTGGTTTACTGGAAATGATGGTTTTTGTGTGATTTTTGGCAGTAAGTTTAGGGAGATTGGGCTTTGATTGCTGTTTTTTGTGAAGAGATGGCAAACCGAAGGGAGGATGAGAAGAATGAAAGAACTATAAGGAATCTGCTTAAGCTTCCGGACAACCGACGATGTATAAACTGTAATAGTTTGGTAAGTTTGATCTATATTGTCGGTTATATGAATCCTCTATGTTGGTTCTGTTCTGCTCTATTTAGTACTCCCTGTATCCCAGTTTAGGTTGGGGGAGTGTCGAAGTACCTAACTTAGATGTGAACTCGAATATAGGTTCTTCCAAGTCTTTTGGAAACAAAATTTACATATTTGGATGTTGAATTTTGAATTTATTAAGTCACCGTGGTTAATGATTCGAAATATTTTACTTGATCAAAAAGAAAAAATTATTCGAAATATTTAAACATGTTGGAACAAACATGGTAAAATAAAAACTTCTGTGGATCTTCAAATATCACATAGAAAGGGACATTAGAGTAGTTTGTTATGCTTAATCAATCCGGCAACTACATCTCAAATCCAAAACTAGTTGGCAATTGTTATAGCAATGCCCTATATCTGTTCCATTCTGCTCTATTTATTTGTTTAGCATTTTGACCATTTTTCTATTTGGTCACTTTCTCTTTGGTCTTAATTTTACCTTTTTAGCTGCTGAATTTGTTCTAGTATTTGAACTGTGTATTGTGCATGACCTTCGGTTTGGTCTATATTTGTTCCATTCTGCTCTATCGAATAGTTACCTAGTAAGCTTGGAACGATACAAAGAAGATTAGCATAACCTTTACATATAAGAAAGATTAGAAAAGTAAGGCCAAGTTTTTAATGATGAACTGTCTTAACTAGGAGTGGTGGGATGGGGAAATGCATGTCCAATGTGGGCTTTTGTTTAGTATGTTTGCTGTGTTTAAAGTGACTGCATTTTTCTCTAGCTTTGGATGTGACATGGTGTAAAGTGACTGCATTTCTCACTAGGTTTGGATGTGACATGGTGTAAGCTCAAACAGACACCATGATATGCTAATTGGGTGAAACTCTAAATCTAATCATCACGTCAGCAGTACAGTCAGCTACCTCACCACTTCCTTACCATTTCTTTACTCTAAAGAGGACCTTCACTTGTAAAGCTACATTTGATTCCATTCTCCAAAAACGAAAAAGAAGCAGCTAGCTACATTTGATTCAAAAATACCACAAGTATTCCAAGTCTTGTCAAATTAAGTTTAGTTTGCTTTGTTCATTTAATCTTTCCAGGGGTGACTTGTTCATGCCATTCCAACAGTTGACAGATTTGAAATGAGGAATTAGAAAATAATTCCCGGTAACTAGTGTTTGGTTGGCTGTACTAAATAATATCCACATTAAGTTGTACGAGAATCTATGCATTATTTTATGTGGGAGAGAATATGGAATAACCGAATAAAAGTTTGTGTTTATTAGCAATATGAAGATTAAAGTATTTAAAGTTTCATTGAAGTAGGTAATTTATGCATTACATTCCTTGTAATATTACTTTTTATGTACAATCTTTATGTTATTTTCACGTAACAGTCTTTTTATTGTTATTCACTGGATAAATAATCCTAACATTTAACCCTCAGGGGTTGGCCTAGTGGCAATTGACTTGAGCCTTGGGGTTTGCTCCCTTTCAAGGTCTCAAGTTCGAAACCCACTGGGTGCAAACAATTTCTGAGGGCCATCGGACTGGGTAAAACCTGAATTAACCGTGGTGCACTTGCGGGAAACTCCTTGCCGAGGGCCCGTGCACCCCCGGGATTAGTCGGGGCTCTAAGAGACTCGGACACCCGGTGCAAATAAAAAAAAATAATAATAAAAATAAAAATAATCCTAACATTCTCAAATAAAAAAAATAATCCTAACATTCTAGTTCCACATAATTAGAATGTGAACCAAATGACCTATTAATGGTTTGTTTATGTACTTTTCCATATTCCACTTCATCAGTTAATTGACCTTATCTATAATGATGACAATATTTCTTCCGCTGCCGCTGATATATCTGTAGGCTTATAAATTGGTGTGATTTTTATTTGAAAAATATCGAGTATGCAAGTGCCTTTTCCAGCATACTTCTCTTTAAATGAAAGAATGCCTTTACAGTTGGTGAGAGAATTGTCACATTGGTCTGAGTTTTCTTGTCTGTGTACGGCATACATATATATTTTAGATAAGAAACCCATTTAATAACTAGATATATCAGTATTATATTGTAGATAAAGACTGTCTCATTTCCTTTGATTTCGTTTGATTAGATATAATATTGGAAATAATTCATGTAGTAAATTCACTAATTATGCAGATTTAGTGCCAATTTTAATTAGCAATACAACTATTAGCTATACATGTATCAGAACACTTAAATTCAAAATTGCCCTTTAAAGTATTAGGCTTATATTTGATAATTTTAAAATTAAAAGAAAGTTCTATAACAAAAATTTCATGTTGAATAGATGATTGCTAAATGTATTTCTTTATATAACTAATAGTAAGTACAGTAACTTACCGATCCATTGGTCATCCTTCTATCATAATTCTTGTATAATTTGTCTGTAAATTAAATGCTCATTAATGTATATACGTAGACGCTCCTGTTTCATTTCTTGGATGCTTTTTCTTCACTTTCGTTGGTAGCCTTTCTTATTTGTCTGGATTTAGTTGCATAGCAGATTTCTTTAAATATTATCAAGAGTCATTCTTATCTAATGAAATTACTCAGATGTATAGTAATATATCTGGCCGTATATCTCATACTTTTCCGTGTAACAGGGGCCACAATATGTTTGCACTAATTTCTGGACATTTGTTTGCACAACATGCAGCGGTTTACAGTAAGTGCTGTTATTCATAAAATGCTGCAACCATCATTCCTCTGTGGTGCTTAAAGTGTTTCATAGCACTAGAACTAGAAACTCCTTTTAACTTCGAGTTCCTTGCTTCTTGTTATTACTGGCAGTCGGGAGTTCACCCATAGAGTGAAGTCAGTATCTATGGCTAAATTTACCTCACAAGAAGTTAGTGCCCTTCAAGGAGGAGGAAATGCGGTATGCATGCTCCTTTTGCTACACGTAGCACACCTACTTCTGATGTCATGTTCATTTTACTTTCATCACTGGTTGTCTGACTCCTTTATCCTTTTGCCTTTGCGGCTTTTGTATTTGGGGGTGGGGGGTCATTTTCACAGAGTGCAAAGGAAATATATTTGAAGGAGTGGGACCCACAGCGTAATTCTCTCCCAGATGGCAGGTTTGTGATCTTAAAAATGTGGAGTATGTATTTGATACTTATTATTGACCCAAATGCAGTTCTAATAGTCTCTGTGTTCAGTAATGTAGAGAGGCTTCGTGATTTTATTAAGCATGTGTATGTGGATAGAAGATACTCCGGGGAAAGGAGCTTTGAGAAGCCACCAAGGGGAAAGATGGTGCATATTCTAGCCTGCTCATCCTTCATTTTGACTTTCATAATAGCTTATGATGCTTTGTTGCTTGGACTCTTCAAAAATGTCGGTGGGTGCATGTTTGGTTCTCCTGAAGTACTGTATTTTTGGAGAATCTGGCACAAGTGCAGCATCGAAAGTTAAGAGTCCGTGCAGCTTAGCTTACAGGAGAAGAATTTCTATGATGTCCTAACTTGAGCATGTCTTCTTGTTCTAAAACTTTTGATGATTGTTGAACACGGTCCTTTTAATTTATATAATATTGGATAATTGCAGGCTGAAGCCGAGCACCGGGGTGACTCTCGAAGCCCACCAAATGATGAAGTATATGAGCGTCGATATAGTGACAGACCTAGTCCTGGTGGAAGAAGTAGTGGTGGAAGAAGTCCTGGATATGATCAAAGAAGTCCTGCCCATGCTGAAGTAATCAATGACTGGCGACGGGAGGATAGATTTGGGAATGGAAGGAGATCTGACGATGGTCGAACTTCTGATGGAGGATCCAAGTTTGAAAGCATGTCACCTGACCGTCAAAGCGACCTTGACACATCTAGTCCCCCAATGGTTCGGCCTGTTAGAGAGATTCTTGGAGATAGTGTATCTCCTCTTCGAGTTATTGAACCACCAAAAACCAATGGTGGTAGGTCTGCTGCTGATGGTTCCATACAAACCCAGGTGTGGATTACATCCTATACAACAGCATATGGTATTTGATTCTTTTTGATGATGGTATTAAGTTTTGTTTCATTATCTAGTAGCACACCCATTGTGATTCCGGATTGTTCCCATAAGACATCCTATGATATCTGATTCTTTTTGGATTATGGCACGCTTTGGTTTTTGATATAGTTAAAACACATCTTTTGGAAATAATTTCCCCACGTAAATATCTGCAGAATGATGGCATCAATATTTGATAAAAGCTCTTTCTGGATTGTTCTCAAAATCTCCTATTTAACAAATAGGAAATATGTACATATAGATTTCACACATCTCTTAGCATTTTTAAACTGCATGGTGTTACCTGGAATGTCTCCTTACCGTTCACCTAACCAAAAGGTGCAAATATACTCCACACGTTGCTTACCAGTATACTCTTTTCTTTTATGGCTTTCCCATTGCTTGTCAATTGATAAGGTGCTAAATAATTTTATGTGTATGGTGTAGAGGACTGCATCTTCCAGTAGTTTGGCATCCTCCAATGGGAACCCTGTTGAAATTAAGACCGAAACCTCATTAATCGATTTTGATGATGCTCCTGAACCCCCAGCTCCTGCACCAGCACCACAAATGCAACAATCTGTGAAGGTCATACCTGTTGCACAACCAACAAAATCTGCTGCTGACAACTGGGCAAATTTTGATTCATTTGCAGAAGTTAAAGCATCTCCAGCTCCTTCAAACACCAATCTACTGGAAACTGTACTCTCAGAGTTAGCAGCTCCAGCCACTGCAACTGCTCCTTCAGGAAGTCCCAGTGGTAGTGCAGCTCCATTCACTCCATTCAGTAGTTTTGCTCCTGGAGCTGCAACTATGGACAACTCGGCAGTATTTCCTCTTGGTGGTTCTCCGGCTGCACCCACTGGACCAACATCAATACTGCCGGTTAATGGTGGTCCTACCTTTGCAAATACTCCTGGTGGACACTGGTCTAATATGCAACCTCAGCAAACTTCCTTGTTTCCTGTGACTGGCCCACAGACTATATCACAGCTTTCTACTCCAGCTGCTGGTGGACATTCTGGCAATCAGGTAGGTTTTTAGCACTGCATTATCCTTCTTGAGGCCAACTCTCTGTATCCTTGTGATTCATTGTGAAATATGATCTTTGCTCTTTCAGCAATGGAATTCTTCAGTAGCCCCAAGCACACTTGGTTTTCCTAGTTCGGCAACTGCACAAGTTCCTCAAGCTGTAAACCCTGTCCCTGGGCAAGTCACTTCGGCAGTTGCATCTCAAGCTTCATCTGTCGAAATCAAATCTATTGGAAGAAAAGAACTGCCTGCGGTAAAGTTCTTTCCTATGGTTTTATCATGTTTTTAAATCTAGTACAGATGATATATTTTGAAGATTTGTATAGCCTAAAGTATGAACATTTCTCTAGGTTAAGTTCTTCTCTCTTTAGTAGATGGATATTTTTTTTTTAAAATCCTGTAGTCTGAGGAATGTACATTTCTGTGCAGGATTTGTTTGCTGTAAATTATTCTTCAATTCCTGGGGCTTTTCCAGGCTGGCATACTGGTCCACAGCTTGGCTATGGGTTTGCGATGCAGTACAACATGTCAATGGTATCTGTGCTTACCCAAAGTTTTTATGCTTGATTGCTATTTTGTTGTCACAGCATGCTTCACTTGCTGACACCTTGCTCATGGACTGGTTTTTCAGGGTACAAATGCTTTGCCACAGCCATCAAAATCGACAAACCCTTTTGATGTCATAAATGAGCCAACATCACAAGCTCCAACGGTATGTGAAGATGATGTTACCTTAGTTTGAGTGATTTGTTTCGTCACCATTTATGATGCACAAAACTCATAGGGACTCTCTTCTTCCACCAGACCCCAACCCTCCCTATTCCCCCATTTACATGCGAAAAAAAGAAAGGAAGTACCAGACACCTTTCCTTGTAGCAAATGAGAGGATAGGAGCAAAGATATGTTTGGTTTAATACCTTTTGGATGGTACTGATAAGCTGATTGACTTGTTGACTTTCAAGAAAAGGACGCCAGCATTAATCAGATATAGAGTGAGATATTGATATTATAGTGATATTAGTTCATTATCAGATGCACTTGAGCTTCATCTTTTGGTGTAAATCTTAAAATGCTTTTTTTCTGCAGGGAACTTGATCATATTTGATTTGAGATTTTTTTTACTTGTACTTCTATTGTGTCTCAACAAAAAAAACTTATGTGATAAGTTGGCGAATAATTGCTGCAACAACTGCAAAACCTTTGTTACCCTAAAGAGGAGGAAACAAAGCTTTCTTTTGGTGGGAAATATTCTAATTAACATTAACCTCCCCTTGATCTTGTTGAGATTTTCATTTTTCAGTTTCCATCAATGGCATCATTACAAGGTGCACTACCAAACATGGCAGCTCCAACTGAATTGCTGCATACATCAAGTCTTGGTGCCCCAACTTCTCATCCTCCGGCAATGCCTCAGCAAGTACCATCTTATGCGTCAGTGGTTCCACCAGGTAGTATCAGTTATACTCTGTATTAGATCTCTGATCAACTTTTTGTATGCTGATGAATTCTTAATTTTTAGGTTCATACATGGGACATCAAGTAGCTGGTAGCATGCCACAGAGGTAATCCATTTTTAGTCTTGCACCAAACAATATCATTTTAGCTTTCTCTTACCGTCTCTCCAGCACCTTTTTTCCTATGTAGGACATAACAAATGAAGTGTCAACACTGATGAGATTAAATCGAGAAGTATAGAATGAAACTCTTTGGCTTTTTGTTGTGTATAGTTTGTTTCCATTCAGCTGTATCTATGGGATTCATCTTTGTAGTCTAGATGGGAAGATATGTAGGTCAAAGATTAGGGTGCCGTCTAATTTCCCTTATAAGTATCACCATCATTTTTCTCTTACTTTCTTCTTCGATTTTGTCTTATTTCCTTTGCTTTCTTTATCGTATTATCTGTCGTTGCTACTGTTCTTTTCTCCATCATTTTCAACATGTCTTCTTCTCTACTGTATTTCTCTTCTACCTGTTTGGATAAGGGTCTATCGGAAACCACCTCTCTCTACCTTCACAAGCTGGGGGTAAGGTTGTGTATGTTGTGTTGTTGTTTGTCGCCTTTTTTTAGCAAGGTGACCTTCATTGTTTGAATAATTTATACGTTTAGGGGTAATACTGAAGGAGTGCTTTTCAATTTGCAGACCACCAGGATTAGCAAGTTTTGGCTTTGATGGGGCTGCTTTTGGAGCTCTAAACTCGAATCAGCAGTCGGGTGGATTCTATTCTGCACCCCCTGCCCAGAACACCTTCTCTTCTTCGGGAGGAAACCCATTCGGATAAAGCAATCGTTTATAATGTGATAGAATTGAGCATTCCAAGTCACAATATTTTTGTATCTGCTTGCTGTAGAATGTATTATGCTCAAGGTATTTCCATGGGTTATGGCATTCATCACCGAGCATCGGATCCGCTTTGCTGCTGCCAAAAGGAACTGTAACTACATGCTTGAAGGAGCATCAATGAATGGGAACCTTCATTGTGAGACATATATCTTGTGCATTTTGCCTGCTGCACCTAAAATGTGTATTATTTTTTTCCCCTTTCTTTTCCTCTTTATCATATTTATTAATTTTCTTTTTTCATCCCTGTTTTCATTGCCTGCACTGAAGTTATATTGTTTTTACTTAAATTTGGTTTTTGCTAGTGTTGTTGTGGTCAGTTGTTTACATTATAGAATTTCAGCTGTATTGTACAGTTTGTATTACTTGTACGATAGGGATTTAATGTAATATCTATATTCTTTACGTCTCTATCGAAAATCACCTCTCTATCTATGTACATCTTATCCTTTTGAGATTCTATCGTTACGGTATTTTTTTCATCCTTAAATAATCTAATTCGTGCATTTTGAACATACTTTCCTTTAATCATTGCTACTTTATTGGTTTAATTAAATAATTATCAAAGTTCCTCTTAAGGTATGATCACCACCAACAATCATCATTGCCAAGCATCTTGTTTGTCAAATTTGTAATTTTGTATAATTCAAAAGAAACTCTCTTTAAGATAAAAAAAGATATATTGTACTGACAAAATAATAAAGAAAATAATTTTGGGGGTTTGGGATTTTTAGGAATGGTATGATGTGTGTTGTGTAGACATTATTGCTCTACTCAATACAATCTCATTTGGGGATTTAAAAAGTAAAAAAAATAGTGATGAGTATCAAGAAAGCTAGTATTATGTAATACAACATCTTATCTTCAAAGATCAATCATTCAATAGGTGAAATAATTCTGGTAATAAGATATCTCGAGTTTAGATTCTTCAAAATTAGAAAGAAAAAAAACTATTGAAAGAAGTATTTTTACTGTTTATTTTTACTTATTATTGTTTCGTTTTTTAAGATAAACTTGACTAAACGTCAAACTTAAATTTAAGTAGCAAAATTTAATATTTGAAATGTAAAATTTAAATGGTTAAAAACTACACAAAAAATGTTATAATTTACAATCCTTCTCATATTAATATGATGAAAAAATACATCTTAAAATATAGGTCAAAATTCATATAGTTTGATCTCGATAAGTAAATAGTAACAAGTAAAAGGGAACGACGAGAGTATCTCAAAAAAAATATATTTATATTTCAATACGAATATTGAATACTGATAAAATTAAAATTCAATATGCCAAACAAATGTCTTAATTGAAAGTCTCGAGTCTAGATTTTTCAAAATAAAAATAACATTATAGAAAATATTATTTTAAATACAGACTTTACATTTCAATACAAATATCAAACATCGTTAAAATTAAAAATCAATGATGCAATACACCAACAGAATTACAAGACAAACTATACTTTTTAATTTATCCCCAACTTAGCTTTGTCTTAAAGCTACTATATATATCCTCCAAGTGTCATCATACATTACATTTGTATTTATTTACATTTTTATTCCCTTTTTCTTATCAACTACTTCCCTTTCTTAATATTCTTATTATATTCTATACTTTTGGCTTTTTATTCTTTTAGACAATATGGGGAGTTGCAATTTTTCATAGAAATATCAAAAATAGTTTTTATTCAATTTGAACAAGATATATTATTGTAGACATCGAAATTTTATAGGAATCTATAAGATGAATTTAATTTTAGTCAGAATTTTTTAGAAGTTATTATATCGTAAATTCTAATTCATGCTTATATAAAGGGTATTATATTTTTTTGAAAAAACATCTCAAATATCTCATAAATCCTGAGAATATTTATTAAGAGATCAAAATCTTGAATATCTCACAAATTCATGAGATATTCCTAAAGATATAAAAATCTCAAATATCCTTAAATTCTTGGGTATTCTTAAAGAGATCAAAACATACTAAACTTTTCTTGATAATCAAATATTTCAAGAAGATCCATACAAATCCTTTCATGAAGATTAACGAACCCTCGAATCACGGAGAAATCTTGTGAGAGAATAATCAAGGGATAAACAGATTTGTACTCACATGTTTATCAATAAAATTATGTTTCTTCATATTTTATTTGTGATTGCAATATATTTTCTATCACACTAAAATTTGTTGAAAACAACTATATCACATTTTCTCAAAAAATTCACATTATTAAACAAGATCATTAGGATTTCTCGATAACAACAATAATATATTCAGTATAATTTCATGAATAAAATTTGAGAAAGATATTCAATATATAAGCAATTTTACTTGTCTTGAGAAGATAGATAGGCCAATAGGTTTTATTTGTTCCTGAAAAAAATTGTTATATTTGTTCTAATTTATGTGAAGTGTCTCGAGTAAGAGGATCAAAATACTAAAGTTTAATATATATATTTATTTATTTATTTTAGTGGTTGTTCTATATTCATATTGAGAGCAAACTATACTCGAATTTTCATGAAGAAATTTCATATTGAAAAAATATAACACTTTCCGACAAAAACAATTACTTACTCAGACTCAAATTCAAAACTTCGAAAATATAATTACTACTATTTCGTTGTATATTTGGAGGAGAATCTAATTTTAATTTTTCAATCGTCATTCTATATTCATATTAAGAACAAATTATACTCGAATTTCTATCGGGAAGTTTTATATTAAAAGAGTATAACATTTTTCGACAAAAATAATTACTTATTCAGGCTCAAATTCGAAACTTCTGAAACATAATTCCTACTATTTAGTAGTATGTTTGGAGGTGAGTCAATATAATGGGGTATATATGAGATATGTGACATATGATAATTAATATATTTGACCCACTCACAGCCTGTCATTTGAGGCTATAAATAAATTACTAGTAAATTTTTTTATTTTTTTAAAAATGTATAATAATTATAATTTATAATATAAGTACACTTATTAGTCAACCAACTCACTAATCAACAACCAAGAAATTGTGTAGATGGTGATGTGAGAATTTCCCTAACAAACAAAGCCATGTGAGTATAGTGTTGATTTGGACCCCATTTACAATTACTTCCATTAATTGGTGTGGCTTTTATGTTTTAGCCATATTATATACTATCATTTGTTAAAGAGTCTAGAAAATGATAGCTACAATGACATTATTGTTTTATGTTATCCCTTTCTTTCTTATATCGTGATATATATAGTAGGTTAGTAGAGGTAGTTATGTCGTTATATATTGTTTTATGATATTTTTTTTTTCGAAAATAATTTTTCTATCTTTATGAGGTAATGGTAAGGTCTACGTACATTTTACCCTCCTCAGACCCTATTTATGAGATTTCATTGGATATGTTGTTGGTGTTGTTGTTGTTGTTTTATGTTATCCCTTCTTTCTTATACTATGATATAGTAGGTTAGTAGAGGTAGTCGTGTCGTTATATATTGTGTTGTTACTGTTTGTCATTTGTTTTGTTACTTTTATTGTCTTTATAAATATAAATTTTCACTTGTTGTCCACTCTAGTCGTTTCATATCTATGATTTTCTATTTTTGGGATGATATTTTTGTTTTGAGATGAGAGTCTTTCGGAAACAGTCTCTCTATTTCTATGAGGTGTGATAAAGTTTGCGTACATTTTACCTTCCCCCGTCCTCACTTATGGGATTTTACTGAGTATGTTGTTGTTGTTGTTTTTCACTTAGCTTGTAATATTTGGAATAAAAATTTTGAACCAAGTTGATGGTAATTGTTTTTTGAGGCTTATGTGTAAATATCGAGTGCAAATAGGTTTTAAAAATTGATCTTCATTGATAATTAAATATTTTAACTTTGAGAATGCGCATTCAGATGCCTTAATAACTTGTATATATAGTGTCTCGCTCCAAAAGATGTTGATCGTAAATGAGAAGATTGTTTCTCTAGAAAGACGGAAGTGGATTCGCTCATATACGTAATAATAAGAAAAAGAACGAATATCGAGGTGTCAAACTTTTCCATCCATATGAGCTCTTAGGAGAAGATCAACCAGTTAACCCTAGAACAACAACCCTCCACTCGACGCAATCGGATCATTGAGCCAGACTTTTGTGCCTACTCGACGCATTGATACATATAAATTTTGAAGATGTCTATATTATCATTTTATAAGAAAATCAATTTTTTTTTGTGTGTGTTGGTAGAACATAAACAATGGGGGGAAAGTCCCTATGGTGTTGACCAAATATAGGAATATGAAAATGAATTCAAAAGAAAATGGTTGGTGAAAAGAGTACTATAAATAAAGACAACAAATTAATACAAACAACCAAAAAAAAAAATATTAAAGAGTCTGCCATTATTAAGTTGATAAATACTTACTCACAATCGATATTTATTTTAAATCAAATTATTTATTATAATTTTAATATATAAAAATATACATTATTCAATTTTACTTAAGTGTATATAAAATAACACTTAAAAATATATCATCCATTTATTGATTTGTTATTAATGTAATAAAATTTGTCCTATTAAGTAAAGGTTAAGATATACAAATATTACATTATATTAAAAATTAAATAATTTTAATTTTTCTTTCTTTATTAAATCTTGTGGCTAGTCAAATAAATTTAAGCATATATAAATTAAAATAAAAGAGTATTAAGGGGTATAATTGTTTCATTTCTAATAGTTAAGAGGTATTTTTGGTCCTTTTTCATTTTTGTTGTGACGACGGATATTTTTTAGTCAGAAATCTAACAGACGGGTATTTTTGAATCTATTTGAATATAGGGATAAAGTAAAAAGCCTAAAAATAAATAAAGTCAAAATTTAAAAATATATGATACATAATATAATTTTTTGACGGAAAATTGTAACTCATTATCTTTAACAGTATACAATTATGCCATTGATTGAGGAGAAAGGAACGACGATAATAAATTGAAATGAGTTCAAAATTTGAAGTCAAATACGCGTAAGAATATGTTGTTGAATCAATAATTTATGTCTTTATAACTATATATTTAGACCTAGAAATAGTATCGAATAATATCTATAAATATATAGTTCAAATAAAAAATGATTATAATATCACTCACCACATAATTTTGGCCCGACTTGAATAGACAACAAATGATCCATAAAATGGGGTAATTTTTGTTAGGTATATTCACGTGTGATGTTAGGACCCAACACTAAATGAAAACACATATTTTGGTAGGGTTTTTATTAAAAATATTGTCTAAAAAAAAATCTAAAATTATATCAAAGGCTAGAAAGAAGAGGCTCTCATGTTTTTGAACTACGTGAATATCGAGTATGAATAAATATTTAGAGGTTGATATTTAAGATTGAACTTTATTAGATCTGAATCGTGAAATGTTGACTGAGTTCTGGTAACTGGATTCTGACTTTGATTTTTGTATATGTTTTGTTGAAATTTTTGTTTTTAAGTATATATAGGATTTAATTCAGAATTACTGAGTTCTATCGAACGCTTACGATAAAGTCAATTGCCTTGGTTGTGCTTATTCATACTCTTGTTGTTTTGTAAATAGTTTTGTATTTGCTCTTGATTTTTATGAAGCTTTAAGATGAATTTCACGTGTTAAAATATTTGAAAAAAAAGATTATGCTTATCTACTTTTTATTATACTTCATGTTACGAACCGATTTATTGTTGGCTTAAATGTGAATATAGCCATGCATGAAGTATAGCGAAGAATAAAATTAAAATATTTCATATCGTGAAAAATTATTTTGAACTTTTTTTTTTTTTGCAACAAATATCTAAGAAGAATCGACGACCTTCCAAAATTAAATCCCCTCTCCCCCGGGATTTGCTCAAGAAAAACCTAAGTTATATCAACGGACAAAAGAAAGAGGCTCTTACATATATAAATATTGAGTATGAATAAATATTTAAATTTAAATTTAAATTTGATCGACTAAATCCGAAGATGTATAATTTTAGAGGTGTTGTTCAATTCGATTTCAAATTGAAATCTTCTTCGATACGATGTATTAAAATCTTTATTATAGGTAATGTAAATTCAAATTTACTTAGCCACCTTATTCTCGATACAATACACTTAAAAAAAAATTAAAAGGCAATAATACAGAAAACGATTACACAAAAGGAGGGTTGATTAATTTTGATGGACAAAATTATGTGATATATTTTATAGATAGAAGATGATAAATAATGTTTAAATTCAATTGAAATGCGTATAAATTGATTCGAACATTAGAATTTTTTTAATTTTTTTAAAGTGTGTGTGAGAGAGAAAAAAAATATTCTAAAGTTCCAAATACCAATGGAAAAGTGTGACATGAAGAATACAGAAAAAAAAATTAAAAATTGATTAAAGAAAACCAAATGAGATTTGAAATTTGAATCCAATTAGCAAAGTGATTATGGAATAATTTATTATTTTTCCCAAAATTAATGATGGAGACTTCTAATTTAAGATTGAATTTAAGGTATTTCCCCTTCATCAAAGGAAGACTTGATCAATTTTATTTTATTTTTAAAAATATTTTATCATATCGACCTGATGCAACAACAACAAAATATTCAGGTGAAATCCTACAAGTGAGATATTATTACCTCATAGAGATAAAAAGACTATTTCCAAAAGACCCTCGTCTCAAAAATATCATTCTCAAAAGCAGAAAATAAGAGATTAATCGAACTCAACTTAGTTTTAATGATCAATTATATTGACTTTCTAAAAGAGAAAAATAAATATAATTATTTTGGCACCAAAAAAGTTTTTTTTTTTTAAATAAAAATGTTTTGGTGGTTGTAAAAGGTCCAAGTGTTGACATCATACACGTTTCCAACAACTGTAATAAAGTATGGAGCAACACAAATTGTTTGAATCAATGAAGTTTTTGACTTTTTTTCCTCCATAACTATGGTGCTCGGATCAGTTTATCGCTCGATTTAGCTAGTTTATCGAGTAATATTACTTTTTTCGTTCACATGTCAAAAAATTTCTAATTTGATTTTCATTTTTATTTATCAATTTTTAGAATTCAAGATAAGACAAATTATTTTTGCCTATTCTACCCCTAATTTATTTATC
Source organism: Solanum aculeatissimum (assembly GCA_038996855.1). Classification (NCBI taxonomy): domain Eukaryota; kingdom Viridiplantae; phylum Streptophyta; class Magnoliopsida; order Solanales; family Solanaceae; genus Solanum; species Solanum aculeatissimum. Next base: position 32,621 of record JBCEWC010002632.1, read on the forward strand.
AAATTAGACCCCTAAAGCTTTTTACCCCTAATTTATTTACCTAATTAATAGGGGTAAAGTGATAATCTTGCTACATTAATTATTGTTTTCTTAATAGGTGTGTCATGTCAAAACTTGACATCTAATTGTGAACGGAGAGAGTACATTTCAACGTCATAAGTAGATTACCTAGAGTTTTTTTTGGAGGATCCGAGATGTTCCAACTAAGATTTTTATCTGTAACATGGTCTGAATCGTCAAGATTTTCACCTACTTCATTGAGGACTAAACATTTACTACCACAATGGGGTTCTTGATTTCAAACCAAAAGATAGGGAGGACCACCACCAAGTCCCAATATTAAACAACTAGAGGTGGCATAAATTTAGTATTCAATGAACAAACCACATGTACCTCCCACCTTTGGCATTGATATAGACCAACTACCCAGAAACATTACATGAAATAAATGCATATTTGTACACATTAAACACCATGGAAACAGATTTTGGAAAGGAAAACATGATTTGGGGCTTGAGAAGATCAAAAAGAAAACAGAAAAATAATGTGAATTCTGAGAATCAGTACAAGTAAAACAGAAAATGCTCATAATTATACTATAATTTGGAAGAACCAAAAAAAGAAAAAATACAAAGAAACCAAAGTATGATGAACTAAAGGCTAAAAGATAATAACAATAAAACTCACAAAATAGAAGAACCAGATGCAGCAAGCACTGTAAACTGGCTTCTAATTCCAGATTATGATCTCTATACATACATTTTCTTGCAAAGTTTCAATCTTTACTTTGCCAATTTATTCTCTCCACAACTTTCAATCTATTCATAACAATTCAAAAATATAATCTTGGGAGATTCAATCTTTTCT
>JBCEWC010002633.1:0-33483 GCA_038996855.1 Solanum aculeatissimum
CAAAAAGTTCCTAAAAATGTGCTTCAGAAGTTACCGGAAACTTGTTTTAGCTATATCTAAAAATCCATTTTGTTTTTTGAAAATACGACTTCATATTCTAGCGTAGGGGGTCAAATTGAGTGGGAAATGGGTCTAACCCAAATTTTAGAGCAACCGTATTAAAATCCAACATTTCCAAGTGAAGCCTTTTTCGAGGGTCTACTTTGGAGGGTCATATCTCTTAGCACACACATAATTGGGTGGCTCATAACATATCCATGGAAAGCCCTTTGAGTTAGCTACCTAACGCACTTCGTTTCACTTCATTTGGAGTTTGGACGAAGACGTTATGCCCATTTTCGTAAACTCTATCCGTGCAGGAAATACAATTTCCAGAGAGCATATTTACTGTTCATAAGCCTCATTTTTTTTCTAAGTGTTGGACCCATTTTTCCAAGGACATATTTTATTTCCTATATAGCATTAATTCAATTCTCATCTCAAAAACATTTTCCAAAATACCTCTCCCATACTTAGACACATTTTCTCTCAAAAACCCTAGTGATTTGGGCTTAACCAGAAAAGTGTGAGATCAGCTCGCATCGCGGACTTGTCACCCACTAGTGTAAAAATAGCCTACATTCATTCCTGGGCCAAAGCAGGAAGGAAAGATTGAACATCGTGCAACATACAATACTTTGTAGAAAGTCCGCATCGCGGACTTATCGCGGACTAGTTCAAAAAAATTCCTTAAGTTTTTGTTTTCACTTAAGGACAATTGGGTAATAACCCAATGCCTATATAGATGGGGTTTCCTTTACTCCTTAGCCATTTTCATCCGTAAAACTCACGAAAACCTCTCCAAAATCTCTCAAGAACTTCATCAAATCCTTCATTCCCATCTCAAAATTTCAAGAACTACTTTGCCTTCCAAGAAAATCAAGTGAAGCCTCAAGACTTCTTCAAGTTTTCTTTCAAGAAAATCTCAAGTTAAAGGTAAGTGGACTTCATTCATGGGGATTCTTTTACCCATGAATCCAACCCTTTTATGCTTATCAAATTACATTATTTTAAGGTTACATGCTTTATGGGTAAATTTATTTATGCATTATGGACATGATTTTAGCTTGGATTCTTCAACTATTGGTTAAGTTAACATGAATATATATTGCATGCATATCACATGAGTTGGTTTATATCCATTGAAGCTATATCTGATGTGAACTATGTAAACTATGAAAGATTGTGAATTTTTAAGACGAATTTTATGATACCTACGTTGGGGCTTTTTACTACAATATTGGTGGGTTGATTCGAATGACTTTAAAATGAATTGGTATTTACTCCTCTCATGTTCTACACTCTTTAATTGCATGCTTTTTAGATTATAAGCACACCCATTATGTTTTGATCAAGGTTATAAGACAAGTCTCGTAAATTAATAAAGGCCATAGGGCAAGATATGTGAATTATGAATATTGTATATGTTGAAGGGCTATTATACATGCTATGGAGCTTATGATAATTTTACAAATGTTATTAATGATATGAAGTCCTTTCTTGATATTACATGAGTTATAAAACTATATAAAATTTGAATATGTACATGAATTGTGTAATTCGTGGGATTGTCGCCCTAGCACCGAGCAGACCTTGGTTGGTATCCATGGTCCCATAATTATGTGCCACCATAGGATACTGTATGATATCTATCAAAAAGGTCATATCATAAGGTAGAATACATTGCAACTCCTACCGAAAAGAATATATCGTAAGGTAAGGACATATCTTAATACATACCAAAAAGGCTATGTCTTAAGGTAAAGATACCTTGTGACACCTATTAAAAAGGCCATATTGTAAGGTAAGGATAGCTTGTGATACCCTCTGAAAAGGCTATGCTGTAAGGTGGGGATATTTGACAACACTCTCTGAAAAGGTTATATTGTAAGGTGAGTGGATGGTTTACCTTGGAAAATTAAATCACTCCTTTTTCAGTGTGGAATGAACATCGGGATTCCAAGTAGTAGCTCACTTGGTCTTACTTGTCGATTATGGTATTTTCCCACTTATGTATGATAAGTCACTTGATTTATTCATTCCTAATGTATGTTTTGGCTAAAGGATTGATCATTCATATCATACTGAGCTTCTATCCATTCACTATGCATATTGTTTAATTGTGGATTATGTTCCTTTGTTGCATTTCACCCCGCATACTTAGTACATTCCAAGTACTAACATATATTTCCTTTGCCTACATGATCTAACCATGTAGGCTCCTATTCATCCTCCTCCTCCATGTGGCTAGACGGATTATTTGAAGATTGCTATTGGTGAGTCCTCCACTCCAGGGACAACATCCACTTTACATTTATTCTATGATTATGCCTTGTATATTTTTTATACTTATCTTTTAAGGGTGATCCTGGGAGATGTCTTGGCCACCGACCCATTCATACTAGAGGTGTTGTTGGATATGGTTTTTGGTGTATTGAGCTTGACTCCAATTATGTTTATGTGATTATGAAAGACTTCCCCTAGTCCCTTTACTCCCTTCTATGCTTCTTATATGTATATTGATGAGATAGAAGTCCCAAGTTCCGGTAACATTCCCATAATGTGAGTCATACTTACCCACCCCTTAAACATTATTTATTATGTGATTCATGCAAATCCTCTTCTCTAAAACATTCTCATAGCTTGAGTCCAAAGTCTTGTTTCCCGTAGAATTAATTGTTACTTATTTATTTCTTAATTATGCTTCCACAATCAAGGATGTGAAAATGGTACGTTAAGAGGCTTTTTTAGATTGCCTTCGGGTTACGCATTTGTCGAGTCATGTATAGGCTCTAGGCTTGGGTCGTGATAGGGTGTATTTGAAGGTCTCACCCATGAAGGGTGTTTTCTGATTTGGTAAGAAAGGTAAATTAAGTCTAAGGTATGTAGAACCTTAGCGGATCTTGAGACGTGTTGGTAAAGTTGCATACGAATTAAAGTTGCCCATGAAGATGGGCATGATTCATATGATCCTATGAGTGTAATTTTTGAATATTTTTAATCCGTACATGATTTTTTGAATTCGACTTCGTATTTAGTTTCATGGGACAAAATTGTGTAAGAAGGGGGTGGTATTTGATTTTTAGAAGACCCATAGCAAAACATAAGTTTTTGAGTGATTTGGGCTTAACCAGAAAAGTGTGTGACTAGTCCGCATCGAAAACTTATCAACCACTAGTGTTAAAATATCCTACATTCATTTTGGGCCAAAGAAGGAAAGAAAGATTGAACTTTATGCGAACATACACTACTTTGTAACAAGTCCGCGTCACAGACTTATTGCGGAATAGTTCAAAAAGTTCCTTAATGTTTTTTACTTAAGGGCAATTAGGTAATAATCCAATGTATATATAGATGGGTTCCCTTTATTCCTTACCCATTTATAGCCCTAAAACTCATGAAAACCTCTCCAAAACCTCTTAAAAACCTCATTAAATCCTTCATTCCAATCTCAAAATTTCAAGAACTACATTGCCTTCCAAGATAACCAAGTGAAGCCTCATGATTTCCTCAAGTTTTTCTTCAAGAAAGTCTCAAGTTAAAGGTATGTGGACTTCATTCATGGGAATTCTTTCACCCATGAATCCAACCCTTTTCTCCTTATCAAATTCCATTATTTAAACGTTGAATGCTTTAGGGGTAAATTGATTTATGCATTCTGGACATGATTTTAACTTGGATTCTTCAAGTATTTATTAAGTTAACATGAATATCTATTGAGTGCATATCACATGAGTTGATTCATAGACATTGAATCTATGTGTGATATGAACTATGTAAACTATGAAAGATTATGAATTTTTAAGACGGATTTCATGATACCTACATTGGGGCTTTTTACTACAATATTGATGGGTTGATTTGAATGACTTTAAAATGAATTGGTCTTTACTCCTCTCATGTGCTAAACTCTTGAATTACATGATTTTTAGATTATAAGAATACCCACTATACTTTGATCAAGGTTATGAGACAAGTCATCTTAAATTGATAAAGGCCATAAGACAAGAAATGTCAATGAAGAATATTATAAATGTTGAAGGGCTATTACGCATGCAATGAGATCATGATAATTTTACAAACATTATGAATGATATGAAGCCATTTCATGATATTATGATGTGATGGTTTGATGAGCTACTCTTATGATGCTACCATGAGTTACGAAATTATATAAAATATGAATATGTATATGAATTATGTATTACGTGGGATTGTTGACCTAGAACCAAGCGAACCTTGGTTGGTAGCCAAGGTCCCATAACTATGTGCCACCATAGGGTATTGTGTGATATCTACCGAAAAGGTCATATCGTAAGGTAGAATACATTAAAACTCCTACTAAAATGATTATATCATAAGATAAGGACATATCTTACTACATACCAAAAAGGCCATGTCATAAGGTAAGGATATCTTGTGACACCCTTTGAAAAATATATGTCGTAAGGTAGGGATATTTGACAACAGTCTCCAAAAAGGTTATATCATAAAGTGAGTAGATGGTTAGCCTTGGCAAAGTAAGCCACATCTTTTTCGGTGTAGAGTGAACATCGGGATTCGAAGTAGTAGCTCACTTAATCTTACTTATTAGTTACAGTCCTTTCCCACCTATGTATGATATGTCACATGATTTATTTATTCCTCATGCTTGTTTTAGCTAAAGCATTGATGATTCACGTCATATTAAGCTTGTATTCATTCACTATGAATATGCATATTGTTTAATTGTGGATTATATTTCCTTGTTGCATTGCACCCCGCATACTTTGTAAATTCCAAGTATTAACACATATTTCCTTGGCCTATATGCTCTAACCATATAGGGACCAGAGCTCCTATTCATCCTCCTTCTCCATGTGGCTAGCCGGATTATTTGAAGATTGTTATTCGTGAGTCCTCCACTCTGGGGAAAACATTCACTTTACATTTATTCTATGATTATGCCTTGTATATTTTTTATACTTATCTTTTGAGGGTGATCCTGGGAGATGTCTTTGCCACCGACCCATTCATACTAGAGGTGTTGTTGGATATGGTTTTCGGTGTATTGAACTTGACTTTAATTATGTTTATGTGATAATGAAAGACTTCCCTTAGTCCCTTTACTCCCTTCTATGCTTCTTGTATGTATATTGATGAGATGGAAGTCCCAAGTTCCAATAACATCCCGATAACGTGAGCCATATTTACTCGCCCCATAGACTTTTATGTGATTCATGCAAATTGTCTTCCCTAAAAGATCCCCATACCTTGAGTCCAAAGACCTGTTTCCCCTAGAATTAATTATGACTTGTTTATTTCTTAATTATGTTTCTGCAACCAAAGATGTGCAAACAGTACGTTAAGAGGCTTATTTGAGTTTCCTTCGGGTTACCCATTTGTTGTGTCACATCTAGGCCCTAGGCTTGGATCATGATAGGGTGTATTTGAAGGTCTCACCCATAAAGGGTGTTATCTGATTTCGTAAGAAAGGTAAATTATGTCCAAGGTATGTAGAACCTTATCGAATCTTGAGACGTATTCGTAAAGTTGCATATGAATTAGAGTCGCCCATGGAGATGGACATGATTCATATGATCTTACATGTCTCTATGTTGAAGAAGTGTGTGGGAGACCCAAATTACGTTGTTCCCTTGGAGGTGGTAAATGTTGAAGAGAATCTAACATATGAGGAAGTTTTGGTGAAAATCTTGGATAGGCAAGTGAGAAGGTTGGAAAATAAAGATGTTGCATTTGTCAAAGTTCTTTGGAGGAACCCAAAAGTTGAGAGTGCCCTTGGGAAGCCAAAGAGGATATGAAAAAGTGATACCCCTATCTCTTCCATTATAATCAAGCTTGAGGTACTATGATTTTTCCTATTTGAGAACCTTCCCATCTGTGCATGTCACAATGCAAAAGTATATTGTTTTGAGGCTGCATTATAAATGCTATTTGAAGCATGGTGTGAAAGATTTTCACGATGTATATGTTGCATTTTACATTTGAGGCATGTATTCTATTCCTTAGAGCTTGCCTTCAGCAACTTCAGGGACGAATGTTCCCAAGGGAGAGATATTATAAGGCCCCACATGTTGAAAGGTTTAAAAGTGCCAAAGAAATAAAATTTTGAAAATTTTCATGTATCAGTGGATTTTATGAAGGGGTTTATAGGTCGTACGTGATCCCACGAGCCATATCTTGTGCTCGTGAAATGAGCACCAAACTTGGTAAAAATGTTAATTTCTAAAGTTGAGTATATGAGATACCAGATGACTCGTATCTTAACCTATAAGCCATAAGTCCTGTCATAGGTTGAGGATCATGGAAAGTTTATGAGGGTTAAAAAATTTACCAGAAAAGACCATTTTCACAACCCGTAAATAGGACTACGACCCCTAATCGAGGTCTCATAGTCCAGTCCGATATGATTTTAAAAAGGGAAATTTTGACTTTTCCTAAACTCCTAAGTCTAAACTACGTCGTTTAAGCCCATAAAAGAACCCCTTTCAGCCTTAAAACAACCCTAATCCACTCTATTCTCCCTCATTCTCAAATATCCTAAGTCTAAACCCCTCCCTAACACTCTCAAGTTTCTTCAATGCCTTTAAGAAAGAGTCCAAGCTAGGGTTTTAGGGTTTCCTACATACTTCAACAAGATTTTCATCCCCAATCACACCAGGGTATGCGGGTTTTTATTTGTGGAGACCTTCCCTCCAAAAATCTCAACCAATCTCCTTCCTCGTCTATTTTTAAGTTAATATAATTTATGGAAATTTATGAACTATTTTATATGATGGTATTATGAAGATACTAGTGTTTTACCTTTGTACATCATGTTGCATTGAAATGCCATGTGAATTTATGGATTTTTATGAGGGTTAAGAAAGTCCTAACTAAGTGTTATGGTATTATGGTGGGTTACTTTGAATGATTTGAAAAGGACTTTATTTACTCTTCACATGTCCTAAAATCTTAACCTTTGCATGATTTTGAGTATATATGCATACCCACCATGTTTAGTGAAAGTTATGTCTTGTGTTAATGAAGGCCTTATGGCAAGATGTGTGAATTATGAATGTCATGAATTTGTAGGGCTATTATGTATGCTATGAGATATGAGAATATTATGAAAATTATGAATGATATGAATCCCTATTTTGATATTATGAAGCTTTGATTTTGAAGAGCTACTCTATGAAAATATTATGATATTATGATGCTTTGTATATTATGATTATAAGTATGTTTTGAGTATTCCTTGGGATTGTGATCTAGCACCGAGAGGAACTTGGTAGATGACCATTGTATCATAACTATGTTGCCACTATAGGTTTATGAATTAGCTAATGGATCCATTTAGCTTGAGTTGCATGATTGACCAAAAAGGGTGGTGTTCCCATACAACACATGCTAATTAAATACAAAAAGGGTGGTGTTCTCGTAAGCTTCTTATCATATGTTAATAAGAAATAAGGATATTCCCGTAAGGTGTTTATAAAGCATTCTTTGAAATGAGGGAGTTCCCGTAAGGTGAATGTTTCACTTACCTTAGAAAAGTAAACCACTCCTTGTCCGTGTGGAGTAAACATCAAGATTTCGAGTAGTCGCTCACTTGGTATTACATGTCGGTTATAGTCTTTTATCAACTATGTATGACATGTTATGTGATTTGATGGTCCTCATGTATATTATGACTAAGGCATTGAGCATTCATGACATATTGAGATTATATCCATTAATTATGATTATGCATATTATTTAATTATGGCTTATATTGCTTGTTGCATTGCACCCCACATACTTAGTACATTCCAAGTACTAACACATACTCTTTTTCCTACATGATCTAACCATGTAGGGACTGGAGCTCTTATTCACCCTTCTCCTTCACATGGCTAGATGATTCAATTGAAGATTTGATTTTGGTGAGTCCTCCACTTCGAGGACAAAATCCATTTACTTTCATGATTTTTAAAGACTTATCTAATTATGGATAATTATATTTTGAGGGTGTGCCCGGGAGATATCTTGACCCCCGTTTCATTCATATTAGAGGTGTTGTTGGATATATAGATTTGTATGTTATGAGCCCGACTCTTATTATGTATATATAATCATGGAAGACTTCCCATAGTCCCTTATGCCTTTCTTATGCTTGTTGTATGTTATTGATGAGATAGAAGTCCCAAGTCCCTACTTGCCCCCATAGCGTGAGTCATATTTACCTTTCCCTTAGTCATTATTTGCTATATGCTCATGCTAATCCTCTTACCTAAACCATCCTCATAGCTTGAGTCTAAATTCCCACTTTCCTTTGAAATTATGTGTTTGCTTGTTTATTTATGCTTCCACAAACTAAGTATGTGCATGTATGCTTAAGAGGCTTGTTTGGGGTACCTTCGTGTTTCCCATTCGTCGTGTTACACCTACGCTCTAGGATTAGGTCGTGACATGCTCCTATCACTTTTATGTCTTTGATGAATAGGATCTTCAAACTGTATTTGGATAAACTCGTAGTTGTTTTCATAAATGATATATTGGTCTATTTGCAGGTTTTAAAAGAGCATGAGGACTATTTGCAGATTGGGTTGCAAACACTGAGAGATAAGTAACTTTTTTCCAAGTTTATCAAGTGTGAGTTTTAGATAAGGGAGGCAACTTTTCTTGGCCACATTAGAGGCGATAAAGAATTGTCCTAGACAATTGTCTCCTTTTGATATTAGGAGTTTTTTGGGGTTGGTTGATTATTAAAGAAGGTTTGTTAAAGGGTTTTCTGCCATTACCTCTCCTATGACTAAGTTTACCCAAAAGAAAGTAAAATTTCAATAGTCGGATGAATGTGAGAAAAATTTCCAAATGTTGAAAGATCGTCTTACTTCGGCTCCTATTTTGACATTGCCCGAAACTCCAGATAGTTTTGTTGTTTATTGTTATGCCTCTTGGGTTGTGTGTTAATGAAACATGGAAAGGCCATTAGCTATGCCTCAAGGTAATTGAAAACGCATGAAAGGAACTATCCAACACATGCTCTTAAATTATTAACCGTTGTATTTGCGTTGAATATATGACAACATTATCTCCATGGGGTGCATGTTGATATATTCACCGACCACAAGAGTTTACAATATGTGTTTAGCCAAAGGGATTTGAACCTAAGGCAAGGAGGTGATTGGATCTTCTAAAAGGACTATGATATAAGTGTGATGTATCACCCCTGCAAGGCCAACATTATGGCCGATGCGTTAAGTAAAGTTTCTATGGGCAGCATTATATATGTTGTGGATGGAAAGAAAAAGCTAGCTAAAGAAGTGCACAGTTTGTCTCGTTTGAGTGTAAGGTTGAATAGCTTGAACAATGGTGGTATACTTGTGCAAGATAGGGCAGAAATATCTTTGATGGCAGAGGTTAAAGAAAAACAAGATGTGGATACTACATTGGTTTAATTAAAGTTGTTGATGGTGGATAAGAAGTTTGAGGTCTTCTCACAAAGGGGAGATGGAGTTCTTCGTTACCAAGGATGGTTATGTGTCCTTAATGTGGATGGACTAAGGGAAAATATACTTTATGAGGCTCATAATTCTAAGTATTCTATTTATTCAGGATCCACCAAGATGTATAGGGATTTGAGAGAGATGTATTAGTGGAATGGCATGAAGAAATACATAGCAAAGTGTGTGATAGGGTATGCAGATTGTCAACAAGTGAAGGTGGAACACCAAACACTGAGTGGTTTGGCAAAAGACATTGAGATACCTACTTGGAAATAGGAGGAGGTGAATATGTATTTCATTATGGGTTTGCCAAGGACTAGGAAGCAATTTGATTCTACATGGGTGGTTATCGATTTAATGATGAAAATATATGACTTTTTGTCGCTGAAGACTTCTTATAGGTAAGGTTGCATGGGGTACTGTTGTCTATAATATCTGATCTTGGTACTTAATTTACTTCTCATTTTTGGAGGTCTTTCCAAAAGAGACTTGGTACGAAGGTCAAACTAAGTGCTACGTTTCATCCGCAAATGGATGAGCAAGCCAAGAGAAAAATTCAAACATTGGAAAATATGTTGAGAGCATGTGTGCTTTATTTCATAGGTATTTGGGATGATCACCTACCTCTTATTGAATTTTCTTATAACAATAGTTTTTATTCGAGTATTGAGATGGTGCTATTTGAAGCTTTGTATGGTAGACAGTGTGTGTCCCTAGTGGGATGGTTTGAAGTTAGAGGGACGTCCTTTATTGGACCAGATTTGGTACTTGATACTATGGAAAAAGAAAAGGCCATAAGAGAAAGGTTAAAGGCTGCCCAAAGTCACCAAAAATAATATGCCGATGTTAGAAGACGAGCCCTTGAGTTTGATGAAGGTGATTGGGTGTATTTGAAGGTTTCACCTATGAAAGGAGTTATGAATTTTGGCAAAAAACATAGATTGAGTCCTAGGTATATGATACCTTATGAGATTGTAAAATGAGTTGAGAAGGTGGATTATGAACTAGATTTGCCTATGGAGTTAGCTATGGCTCATTTGGTGTTTCATGTGTCGAGGTTGAGAAAATTCATGAGTGATCCTAATTCTATTTTTCCATTGAAGGATATGACTGTTGAGGAAGATTTGACTTATGAATAGGTACTAATGTCGCTCCACTCTACATCACTAAAGGACGAAAGGGCGGTTATCATCAACATATTTATCCAACTTTCAAGGTCAGGGTCGAATTCCTTAGGGAACAATTTGTCAGTGGTTGAGTAGAGCAATGACTTATGGTTACTAGAGTTTGATTCGAGGGGAGAGTACCAAGAAAGAATTCTAACTAAAATGGGGGGAAGCTAAGCTAACAACAACTCCTAACAAGAAAGGGAACATGGGGTAAGGATTGATCAAGTGAGGGAGCAAAGATAGGGAATATGAGAATCAATCAAAACCCAATTGATCTATCACACTAAGTATCCAATAGACTCTATGGATAGCCTAGGTTGATTGTAACCCAAATCACCTCTAATATTGGGTGTTTCGCATGAATTCGCTAGAATCTCATAGTAGACCTCCGAGGACACGCTTGGCCTAAGAAGTCAAAGAAATACCCTTAATACCTTAGTCATTAAGTCCCTCACGAGCTCTCAACACATAAACCTATGACTATTATACAACCTTCCTCTCCAACTACATATTCTCATGCAATAATTGAAGATATAACCTAGACTCATGTTTGCAACCTCAAATCATAAGTTAAACATGTAGGTAAGTATGAACCCATAAACCAACTCAATCAATCAAAGAAATTTGGGAAAACCCTCTTAATTTTGCAAGTAAATCATCAATTAGGCATGAATGCAAGAGTAATGATAAAGACCCATAAACAAATAACCATCCAAACTCAATTAAATATACAATTTATAGAAAACTCACTCAAAATTATACAATTTATAGAATTATACAATCTATACAATTTATAGAAAACACACTCTTCAATCCACTCAAGAAATTATAGAAAACTCACTCAAAATCCTCACCCAAAATTAAAATCTACATTAAGGTGTGTTTCTCTCTTCAAAAGTTGTATGAATTCTATCTTAGGGATTTCTAACTCTTGAATAAGGGCTAGGAGTGCGTGTATATAAGAATTGGAGCTGAAATGATAAAATTTTGCAACTTCCCTAATGTTGGTTGCCGAAGTACTCCACTTTCACTAAGCTTTGACCGCGTTCGCGGAGGTCAACTAAATTTAGACACTCCGCGTTCGTGCTTAAGCATTCCACAATTGCGGAGGTTGCTCGCCCTTTGATCTGCCTACGTGTCAGTGCTTGGTGCGCTTGTGCCTTTTTTAGCTCCACTCTTCCGCGATTGCAGACCTGATGGAATCGTTCGCAGAATGTAAATGTTGCCAGGTACTTTTTGTGCAATTTCAGCTCCTATTAGCTCTAATTCAGCTACAACTTCAATTATTTTCAGCAAGGGAAAATCTAAACCAAATATACCTTTAACATACACCATTCAAAGCATAATTTAGCCTCAAGTTATGAATTAAACAACATAAAACCATAAGAAAATAGTAATAAATGAGTGTGAATTACACACTCATCAACACCCCCAACTTAAGACTTTGCTTGTCCTTAAGCAAAACAAAACCAAACTCGAAAGGCTAGCAATTAAGACACATAATGCCAAATCATATACACAGCTAGGATATGACTATGAAAAAGGTTGGTACCAACAATTAGCACCTATGTATGGATTTCTATCAAGCAACCTCTTCACTTTCAAAGCACATTTTCTCAATTCAAAACTAATGATGCTCAAGTGACAACACAACTTCTCAAGAAATGACTCAAACTCCTAGTCAACTGAACATGTTCCACTTGACTCAATCTTGAAAACACTATAACAATGGTTGGTGCCAACAATTAGCATATATGTGTGGATATCTATCAAGCAACCCCTTCACTTTCAAAGAACATTTTCTCAATTCAAAACTAAGGATGCTCAAGTGACAACACAACTTCTCAAGAAATGACTCAAACTCCTAGTCAATTAAACAAGTTCTACTTGACTCAATCTTAAAAAGCATCAACATTACCAATCCATGTCAATTTGCATGTCCTCACATAAATAAAGAAAGTCCCCAAAACACACAAGTATATATAATGACAAGGGTCAATGACTCAAACACTAACACTCAACAAAAGAACATCTTGTGCACACAAATGCCACACCATAGCCTTGCCCTTATTTTAATCATATTGGCTTAATTTCATTTGGTTGAAAATCTCAAAGGGCTTTTTAAGCTTGTAATGTAGGCTTAGGGGTAGGGTAGGATACAATTTTGGGAAATAGTGACTAACCCTCCTTAAACTATACACAAAACATTCATTTCTTTTCAACTTCCACTCTTTTCTTCAAACTTCACACCAATGCATCTCTCAATCTTTTTTTTTCAACTTAGGTGCCCCACTTGCAACCATTTTCAACATTTTGCAGGATTCTTTTTGTTCAAATAATTTTTTTTCATTTTGAAAGAACTCTTTTTCTTTTCATTTCATCCTCCATTCATCTTTTTGTTTTTCTTTTCTTTTGACAAGCCTTCAAGTGATAAACACCTTTTTTTTTCTTCCAATACCACCCCCAACTTAGGCTTAAAGCCTTAATCATAACGACTCAAGCTCAAGGAGGGATAAGGGATCAAAAAAGGTACCATTTCAAAAAGGTTCATGACTTGTAATTTAGGTTGCCAATAGAAAGGTTTAGGTTCAAAAAGGGACACTAGGGATGACATCAATGCATTTGGTAGCTATTTAGACTAAGTGGACTCAAATCAAACCAAAGAATGCCTAAGATCATTTTTCTAACCAATGTTCATCAAGGCCAACATTTCAAGACCAACAAGGCAAGTTCTAGATGACACAAGTGCACACAAGGAACAAAACAAAAACTCACAACACACATGACATGCAAATCAAACCAGAAAGGGTCAATATCACTCTCAAGTCAAGCACAAAGGACTCATTTTTTTTTAAATATATCCATCTAGCAAGTAAGAGTCATAAAACGAATCAAAGTATTATCTCAAAATCATCTCAAAACCATTTAACTTTCAAAAATCGAAGGGGTATGCATTTTTTACAATCCACAACACTTGACTAAATATGCTAGCACCAATAAGTCATAGACCCAATATATAGCTCTAAGAAGAGTCAATGGCTACTCAGACTTCACCAAATACTATATTCTACTCATGCACTCACATACCTAATCGACAATTTTTCCTTAAGAATGTCATCACTCAATCCATCATAAGGAACCGTTGATTACACACACCATTAAAAAGAAAAATAACAAGCTACCAAATATACTAAAATAGCTTCTCCCAAACATAAAAAAATCAAGCCCGGCAAGGGCATACCATAATCACAATAAATTAAACCCAACAAGGGCGCTTATTTGAATTAAATATTTCTGAATCATGGCAAGAAGAATTTAGCAATTTAGCATAACCATTGTCAAGAAATCCTCATGGTTGCATAGGTTTCTATTGATGGACAAAAATGAAGAAGGGGTAGAGTGAACATACCTTTGAAATTAGAACTAAAAGGATGAAGAAGAAAGCTTAAGATTTCCCTTGAAAATTCGGGTTGAAGAAATTGTTGAACAATGGTTACCTTTTTACCCATGCTTTCTTTTTCTGACAATGGAACACAAAGTCACAAGTGACTTGCCTTTCATTTAAATGTACCCATTTAGTACTCCGCCTTCGTGGAATTGAAGGTGCGATTGCACCCTATCGCCGAGTTTACACTCGACCGCGTTCTCGGAGCTTCATTGGGTGCAAATTCTAGGTTGACTTTCTGCAACTTTGGGCGATCTCTACTCCAAGTAGGTGATCTGCCCTTGTGCACTAGGCGATGTTTGGGGCCCAAAATGCAGTCAAAATGGCTTAGGTTCATCCTTTTGCCATTTTTGATGGTTTTTCCACCCAAATCTTCAACTCCAATCAACTTGTCAATTCCAAACCTGTGAAAAATCACTACAAAAGACTTGAAACTTGTGAGGGTTAGCAAAACATCAAAAATTAAAAATAAGAAACTATTCTAAAAATTTAAAATACAAGAATTTATTCAAGAAATTAAAATATGGACAAAATTGATTGATCACCAATTTTGTGTTTCCATTTTAAGGTGACAAATCTTCTCCCCAACTTCAAGATGTTTTGCCAATTGAGCTCATGAGGAGGAGGATGAGAGGCCATCAACATTTTTCACCGGTCTCTCCACTTTAAGGATTTGAATCGTCTACCCAACTTAACATCAATTTTTCTTTTTAGCTCTTTAGGTAGACATGGGAGTGTCGGGGACCTCTTTCGTGTTTAACTTCAATAGTCATGGCCCCCAAGTAGTAGACACTCTCCAATTCAAATGAACTAGAGTTGTTATCAAGGATTTCCATGGCTTTTTCTTGAAACTCTAGCATTTCCTCAAGTTTGTCCTCTTGGATGATTATTGTCCTTGATGAAGTGCATAGGCCCCATACTTCTTCCATATCAAGTTGTCACGACCCGAGAGTAAGGCCTAGATGTGACATGACGAAAGAGAACTTGAGAGTCCTCGATCAAGCCATCTTAGCATCATCACATACATCATCGGTTCAAAAATGCATAAACATAACAAATAACACATAAGTCTAGGGGATTCTGGGGCTTTGGACTCAAGCTATGGGGATGTTGTCGGGATGGGATAAACATGAATCACATAGCACATAGCAATTACGTTCTAAGAGGCGGTTAAGTATGACTCAAGCTATAGGGGCAAAAAGGGTTAGGGACTTTCCACATAAGTACATTCCCATCCAACAAATCAAAATAACATAAGTAGAAGCATAATTAAAACATAAATAACCAAAGAAAAACGTAGATAATCATAGCCTCTTAAATAAACACATAGTACGACGTGCAAGAGAATCTGATAATTATTCAACAATGCCTCTACAAGAGTAAGACGGGGGCCTCGATATAACCCGGGCTCACCCTTAAGTCACAAGGTAAGTAAAATGAAATAAAAGCATAAGATAGAGGAAGGAGAGTATTTCTCTTGGAGTATAGGGCTCACGACTATCAATAAGTCCAAGATCTCTCTAGACGTCCAACGGTGGATCAACTTCACCGTCGGTCCCTACATGGTTAGATCATGTAGACAAAGAGTATGGGTTAGCACATATAATGCACTAAGTATACGGGTATGCCATGCACATGAACATGATCATACTAACAAACTAGATGACAAGGGCTCATATACTTATAGAAGGATATATATAAACAAAGGATGGATATTGTAACAACATACCATGAAATTTCATGATGCATGAGTGCAAACTTACATATCATAGCGGAGATGTGACCTCGACCGATAACAGAAGAGACCAAGCGAGCTACTACTTGGACTACTTGTCAGGTAGGTCCAGGTCAACCCTTACAAAGGGGATACAGGTCAATCCCATCTTGGGAGATAGCCCATGTTGGCACATGGTTTAACGAAAAGGAGTGTGGACCTTTGGATATAGTCCACCCCGACTCCGATTCCTATGTGCTAAGTCTCATAACACAAGAATACATATACATATACGAGCTTTAAAATGGAGATGTCAATACTTCAATTCCAAGAACAATGCAAGGTTGCCTTCAAGCCTAAAATTCACATTTCAAAACATTTCAAGTCTGAATAAGAATTTCCGACAATCATTTCCATAGACCAATGCAGTGGGAGTAGCTCATTCTAACAAAACAAGGTGGTGTAAAACACCCAGAGTTCTTAAAAGCCATATCTAGACAAGATTTGATTGCATTCTAGTCAATTCCCATGGCTTGCCAAAATCAGGCCAAATCATATCAAGAGTTTCATCATTTCAAACCATCCATGTAATGCATATGTGCTGAATGATAAGATGAATGCATTGACAATAGAGAGTCCGTCAAAATTCAATGATACAATATGAAATTCAATTGAAATCCATGAGAAAATCCCAATTTACATTACCATGCCTAAACAAGCTTTCAAGGGACCATGCATATTCAAATTTTCATAATTTCAATGCAAACCATGATAATTGAATTTAAATCATATTAAAATCAACATTAAAGTACAACCCATAACTCAATTGAATTAAATCATTCATAAATTAAAAGATCCATTTTCAAAGAAATCTAAAATTCATCAAAATTGCAGAAGAAGAGTTTTGGGTCTTCAAAGTTAAAAGGAGAACCATGAATCAATCCCACATACCTTCATTAACCAAGAAGAATAAGAAGAATTTGATGAAGAATTGAGTTTTCCCCAAATTTCCAAGCTTAGTCTTCAGTAGAGCTTTGAGAAAATTTGAATGAAATTGAAAGGGATTGAAGAAATTTGAATTGAATAGGAGTGAATAGGGTTAAATCAGGAGTTTAGGAGGGTTTAAAATGGTAAACAGACCTTAGGATTAGTTAAAAACTATAATTAAACCATTGATGAAATGAAGAAGAAAAAATAGTCACTGATGATGTGCACTACATGGACCGTGTAATAACTCATGCTTCGTGAGCCTTGTCGTGAAGCAACAATTGAAATAACAAATCCCTGGGTAGCTCTCTGGAACTCCACATGGACCAGCCTCACGAGCTGTGAGGCTTCACATGAATCGTCAGCTGATCCATAGAGCCTCTTTTGGCTTTGAGCCTCAGCACAAATCCTTGGTGTCTAACTGGTACTCCGCACGGACCAGGCTCACGAGCCATGAGGCTTCACACAGACCATGAGCTAGTCTGTGGAGCCTTACTTGACTCAAAGTCTCGGTCTAGTGTCTTGGTTGTCCACTGAAACTCCACACGAACCGGGCTCACGGTTCTTGAGCCTTCACACGGATTGTGAACCCTCCCGTGGGTCAATGCTTTAGCCAAAATATTTCTTCCCTTTTCAAGAATGTTTTCCCTGCACAGGCAGTCCCACTGAGAAGGCCATAACTTCCACATCCGAACTCTGAATTGAGTGAAACCAAGTGCGTTGGTACGATAACTCAAAGAGATTCAATGTAATAGGTCATGGCCCATACATTTCATCATGTACCAAGAGATATGGTCATTTAAAGTCAGTACTTCCACAATAAGTCAAGCAAAAGTTAACCAACATGATTTCTTCCAAGACGGTCATGCAAGAGAGACTCAAGAAATTCATAAACTAGTCAAGACAACCTCAAATCAGACTTCAACCAGTAACGCAAGATTCAAAAATTATTTGGTTGTTACATCATCTTCCCCTTGGGAACATTCGTCCTCGAATGGGCTAGAATAAGGCTTGAAGAACAAGAAACATTCCGACACAAAACATAATGCATCATTCATCATTTCAAAAGCCCTTTAAACTTATGTCGAAATATTATTCAAATCATTTTCGTACACATGTATGCATGCAATGTCATGAACTCAAGAAAATAAGGAATTTGAACCATTCAAAAGAGGATAGAACCTAGTACCTTAGGCTTGAGTAGATTGGAAAATATGGGGGTATCGCTTCATCTTGTCCAACTCCGCCTCCCATGTAGCACCCTCCACATGTTGATTTCTCCAGAGCACTTTAACCGAAACTACTTCCTTGTTGCTAAGCCGTTTTACTTGCCTATCCAAGATCTCAATCGGTATTTCTTTGTAAGTCAAGTTTACCTCAACCGCGACACTTCTAAAGGCAAAATTCCCTTAGGGTCACCAACTAACTTCCTCAATATCAAAACATGGAACACCGAGTGAATAGAGCTCATATCCAAAGGCAACTCCAATCTATAAGCCACATTGCCAACCCATTTAACAACCAAGTATGGTCCGACATACCGAGGACACAACTTACCCCTTTTGCCAAAACGCATGATGCCCTTCATAGGTGATACCTTTACATAAACCCAATCACCCACATGAAATTCAAGGTCTCTCTTCCTAACATCCAAAAAGGACTTTTGGCGACTTTGAGCCATCCTCAACCTTTCCCTTGCCAACTTCACCTCCTCTATAGCTTCAAAAACTATGTCCGGGCCTAACAATGTCATCTCATCTAACTCAAACCATCCTACCGGGGACCTACATCTCCTACCATACAAAGCTTCAAATGGAGCCATACCAATGCTAGCATGGAAACTATTGTTGTACGCAAACTCAATGAGTGGTAGATAATCATCCCAATTTCCCTTGAACTCCAACACATAAACCCTTAACATATCCTCCAAAGTGTGAATTATCCTTTTGGCTTGCCCATAGGTTTGAGGATGAAAAGTGGTGCTCAATTTAATTCTAGTGCCAAGCCCTTTTTGAAACGATCTCTAAACGTGAGAAGTAAATTGAGTACCATGATCTGATATGACAGACCTTTGTATGCCATGCAATCTCAACAACTCAGGAATATATAATTTAGCATAATCTTTTTCACCATAAGTAGCCTTGATCGGTAAGAAGTTAGCAGACTTGGCCAATCGATCCACAACAACCCAAATAGAATCAAACTATTTACGAGCATAGGGTAACCTAACCACGAAATCAATATTCACATCCTCTCACTTCCAAATAGGAATCTCAATATCTTGGGCTAACCCACCGAGCCTTTGATGTTCAACCTTCACTTGTTGGCAATTTGGGCATTCCAAAACAACTTGGCTATGTCCATCTTCATGCCATGCCACCAATATACCTCTCTCAAGTCTCAATGCATCTTAGTGGATCCTGGATGAATAAAATATTGGGAACTATAAGCTTCACTCATGATGACCTCTCTTAGGCCGTCTACATCCAGAACACACAACCTATCTTGATACCATAGTAAACCATCTTCCCCTTGGGAGAAGACCTCTATCTTCGTTTCGACAACTAACTTCTTCAACTCCACCAAGGAAGGGTCTAAATCCTATTTTGCCTTTACATCAACAATCACAGAAGATTCGGACCCGCTTTGAACAAGAATACCGCCATCATTTGAGTGGGATAATCTAACACCCAACCTACCCAAACGATGCACATCTCTTACCATTTCCTTCTTCTATTCGTCAATGTGTGACACACTTCCCATGGACAACCTGCTAAGAGCATCCGCCACAATATTCACCTTGCCCAGATAATAAAGAATGCTCATATCATAGTCCTTGAGTAGTTTTAACCACCTCTTTTGCCTCAAGTTAAGATCCCTTTGAGTGAACACATATTGAAAACTCTTATGATCAGTGAAAATATCAACGTGAACTCCGTACAAGTAATGTCTCCAAATCTTTAAAGCAAACACCACCATTGCCAACTCAAGGTCATGGGTCGGATAGTTTTGCTCATGAGCCTTCAATTGACAAGATGTGTAAGCTATTACCTTACCCTATTGCATGAGCACACACCCCAACCCAATCCGTGAAGAATCACAGTATACCACTAATCCATCTAGTCCATTTGGCATATTCAAAATGGGAGCCAAGGTAAGTCGATCCTTCAATGTCTGAAAGCTCTTCTCACACTCATTCGACTACACAAATTTAGCCTTCTTTTGAGTCAACTTAGTCAAGGGAGACGCGATAGAAGAGAACCCCTCAACAAACCTTTGATAATAACTAGCCAACCCAAGAAAACTTCAAAAATCAAAAGGAGTCAACGGTCTAGGCTAATTCTTTACGGCTTCGGTCTTCTTGGGATCAACCTTAATACCATCGCCGGACACCACATGACCAAGAAAAGCAACTTCCCCCAACCAAAACTCACGCCTTCTAACTTTTGCGTACAACCGCTTCTCCCTTAAGGTTTGAAGCACCAACCTTAAGTGGTCCATATGCTCCCGCTCACTTCGGGAGTAAATCAAGATGCCATCGATAAAGACTGCCACAAAACTATCAAGGAATGACTTGAACACCCGATTCATGAGATCCATAAATACTGTCGGGGCATTGGTCAAACCAAATGACATTACCACAAATTCAAAGTGCCCATAACGAGTCTGTAAAGCTGTCTTAGGAATATCACGCTCCCTTACCTTCAACTGATGGTAGCCCGAATGAAGATCTATCTTTGAGAAATAAGTGGCTCCTTGAAGTTGATCAAACAACTTATCAATTCTGGGCAACGGGTACTTATTCTTGATGGTCACCTTGTTTAACTGCCAATAATTTATGCACATTTGGAGCGACCCATCCTTCTTCCTTATAAATAACACGGGAATACCCCCAAGGTGAAATACTTGGCCTGATATAGCCCTTCTCCAACAAGTCTTTCAACTGATCCTTCAACTCCTTAGTTCATTCGACGCCATGCAGTAAGGAGCAATGGATATAGGTTAAGTATCCAGAAGGAGATCTATGCCAAAATCTACTTCCCTATAAGGAGGAATACTAAGCAAGTCCTCAAGAAACACATCGAGAAGCTCACTAACCACCGGAACTGATTCAATATGAGGCGACTCAGTTTCCACATTTCTAACTCTCACAATATGATAAATTCACCCCTTACAAACCATCTTCCGGGATTTGAGGTAGGAAATAAACTGACCTCTAACCACGGAATCACTACTCTTCCACTCCAAAATAGGTTCATTAGGAATTTGAAATTTGACTTGCCTAGTCCTACAATTGACCAAGGCATAAGATGCATGCAACCAATTCATTCCAAGAATAATATCGAAATCATAAATCTCAAGCTCTACAAGGTCACCGAGAAAGACTTTATGCAAAATCGAAATAGGACAACCCCAATACACCTTCCGGGCAACAATAAACTCACCCACAAGAGTATAAACTGAATAAGGCTCCCTTAAAGTTTTAGGACTCAAACCAAATTTTACAGCCAACAGAAGAGTCATAAAAGATAAATTTGCACCTGGATCAAGTAAAGCATAAGAATCAAAATCAAAGACTTTTAACATACCAGTCACAACGTTAGGAGCTTTATCCACTTCCTGTCGGGCATGAAGAACATAGAACCTATTATTTCTAGGAGCACCACTAACTTGAGCTTTCGGCTACTCTTGACCACCTAGAGCCACTTGATTCCCCTTTGCGTTCTTTGGACAGTCGATAATCTTATGATCTATACTCCCACACCTAAAGCAAGCTCCCAAAACCATCCTACATTCGCCCAAATAACTTCCCCCACATTGGCCACAATGGGGAGCTCGTGGTACACCCCCAACCTGAGCCTTAAGAGGAGGCACCCTAGAGTTGGAAAACTTCATATTCGAACCCTGGCCTTGCTGGAATTGGCCATTTCCACCACTACTCCTAGAGTTGGCGAACCCACCATAAAATCGGGCCCTCTTGGAGTCGTTTATCTCTCTCTCTTTGAGCTTTTCTCCCTCCATATGTTTAGCATAAGTCATAACCCTAGAGATATCCATTTCTCGAATAAGTATGGCGGTGCGACACTCCTTCATAACCAAGTCGGAGACCCCAGAAATGAACTTATGCATCCTTGCACGGGGATCAGCTACTAACATAGGAGCATACTTGGAGATCTTAGTGAACTTGAGAGAATAGTCCCTTACAGACATGCTACCTTGCTTGAGGTTAATAAATTCAGTTATCTTGGCTTCCCGAAGTTCCAGAGGGAAGAAATGGTCCAGAAAAGTAAACTTGAATTCTTTCCAATCAACCTTAGTATTTGCGACCCTATCAACCAAGCACTGGTTATACCATACCTGGGCCACATCTTTCAATTGATAAGCAACCAACTCAGCCTTCTCCTCAAAACTAACACCCATAACAGTCAACACTTTCATCAGCCTTCAAACTAAGGAACTCCAGAGGATTCATCCGGGTGAAGTCTCTCACCCTAAAAGTTGGAGTGCAACCATTTGTGGGATTAATTGGTCAGTCTTGATTAGCCACCACCTGGGCTAACATAGCAACCACATTCTGAAACTCAGCATGAGTCACTTGCTCTTCCAGTGGCTCACGGGGGGCTTGTTTCTCATAGATCAGAGCCTATCTGGGGAGGGGAGATTTTTGGGGAGGCATCTTCTGAAAGAGTAACGAAAATATAAATATTTCAAGAAATCTTACAAAACAGTTCACAACACGACATAAGGGACAATGGAATAAGACAATTTCATAGCCTCTCATTAATAGGTATGGCGCGCATCACACCAATGAACAAGACTCTAATTTACACAACATGTTGGACTCCGATGATCACTACAAACCTAGGGCTCTGATACCATCTTTTTCATGATCCAAGAGTAGAGCCTAGATGTGACAGGGTGAAAGAGAACCCGAGAGTCCTCGATCAAGCAATCTTAGCATCATTACACACATCATCAGTTTGAAAATGAGTAAACATAACAAATAACACATAAGTCTAGGGGATTCTAAGGCTTTGGAGTCAAGCTATAGGGATGCTGCCGGGAATGAGATAAACATGAATCACATAACACATAGAAATTACGTTCTAAGGGACGGGTAAGTATGACTCAAGATATGGGGGTAAGAAGGGTTAGGGACTTTCAACATAAGCACATTCCCATCCAACAAACCATAATAGCATAAGTGGAAGCATAATCGAAACACAAATAACCATAGCAAAACGTAGATAATCATAGCCTATCAAATAAACACATAGTACAACATACAACAAAATCCAATAAATATCCAACAATGCCTCTACAAGAGTAAGACGGGGGCCTCGACATAACCCCGGCTAACCTCAAGTCACAATGTAAGTAAAATAAAATAAAAGCATAAGATAGAGGAACGTGGGTATTGCCCTTGGAGTATAGGGCTCACCACTATCAAGAATAAGATAGAGGAACATGGGTATTGCCCTTGGAGTATAGGGCTCACCACTATCAACAAGTCCAAAATCTCACTAGACGTCCAACGGTGGATGAATATCACCTCTGGTCCCCACATGGTTAGATCATGTAGACAAAGAGTATGGGTTAGCACATATAATGCACTAAGTATGTGGGTATGTTATGCACATGAACATGATCCTACTAACAAACTAGATGACAAGAGCACATATACTTATAGAAGGATATATATAAACAAAGGACGAATATCGTAATAATATGCCATGAAATGCCATGATGTATGATTGCAAACCTACATATCATAGCGGGGATGTGACCTCAATCGACAACAGAAGAGACCAAGCGAGCTACTACTTGGAATTGGACTACTTGCCAGGTAGGTCCCAAGGCAACCCTTACAAAGGGGATACAGGTTAATCCCATCTTGCGAGATAGCGCATGTTGGCAGATGTTTTGACGAAAAAGAGTGTGGACCCTTGGAGATAGTCCACCCCGACTTTAATATCTTGGTGCTAAGTCTTATCCCACGAGAATACATATACATATACGAGCTTTAAAATGGAGATTTCAATACTTCAATTCCAAGAACAATGCAAGGTTGGCTACAAACCCAAAATTCACATTTCAAAAGTTTTCAAGTCCGAACAAGAATTTCTAAGAATGATTTCCATAGACCAATGTAATGGGAGTAGCACATTCTAAAAATCAGAGTGGTTTAAAACACCCAGAGTACTTAAAAGTCATATCTAGACAAACTGTGATCACATTCGAGTCAATTCCCATGTCTTGCCAAAATCAAGCCAAATCATATTAAGAGTTTCATCATTTCAAACCTTTCATGTAATGTATATGTCATGAATGATGAGATGAATGCATGGGCAATAAATATTCAATAAAATTCAACAATACAATATGAAACTCAATTGAAATCCATGAGAAAATCCCAATTTAAATCCCAATTTATATTACCCATGCCTAAACAAGCTTTCAAGCGACCATGCATATTCAAATCTTCATAATTTCAATGCAAACCATGATAATTGAATTTAAATCATCTTAAAATCAATATTAAAGTAAAACCCACAACTCAATTGAATTAAATCATTCATAAATTGAAAGACTCATTTTCAAAGAAAGCTAAAATTCATCAAAATTCAAGAAGAAGAGTTTTGGGTCTTCATGGTTCAAAGGAGAACCATGAATCAATCCCACATACCTTGACTAACCAAGAAGAATAAGAATAATTTGATGAAGAATTGAGTTTCCCCCAAATTTCCAAGCTTAGTCTTCAATGGAACCTTGAGAGAATTTGAACGAAATTGAAAGGGATTGAAGAAATTTGATTTGAATAGGAGTGAATAGGGTTAAATCAGGGGTTTAAGAGGGTTTAAAATGCTAAAATGGCCTTAGGATTGGTTAAAAATTACAATTAAACCGTTAATGAAATGAGGAAGAAAAACTGGAAACAATCACAGATGATGTGCACTGCACGGACCGTGTAGTGACTCACGGTTCGTGATCCTTGTTGTGAAACAACACATGAAACAAAAAATCTCTGGGTAGCTCTCTGGAACTCCACATGGACTGGCCTCACGATCCGTGAAGCTTGCCATGGATCGTGAGCTGATCCGTGGATCCTCCCTTGTCTCTAGGCCTCGACACAAATCCTTGGTGGCTCACTGAAACTCCGCACGGACAAGGCTTACAAGTCGTGAGGCTTCACACGGGCCATGAGCTGGTCTGTGGAGCCTTACTTGGCTCAGAGTCTCGGTCCAGTGTCTTGGTTGTCCACTGGAACTCCACAAGGACCGGGCTCATGGGTCTTGAGCCTTCACATGACCCGTGAACCCTCCCGTGAGTCAAAGCATTAGCCAAAATCTTTCTTCCCTTTTCCAGAATGTTTTCCCTGCATAGGCAGTTCGACTGAGAAGGCTATAACTTTCACATCCAAACTCCGAATTGAGTAAAACCAAGTATATTGGAAAGATAACTCAAAGAGCTTCAATTTAATAGGTTGTGGCCTACACAGTTCAAGCCGTACCAAGAGATATGGCCATTTAAATTCAATACTTCCACAAGAAGTCAATCAAAACTTAACCAACACGATTTCTTCCAAGATGGTCATGTAAGAGAGACTCGAGAAATTCGTAAACTAGCCAAGACAACCTCAAATCAGACCTAAACCAGTAACGCAAGATTCAAAAAATTTTGGGTTGTTACATCATCCCCCTTTTGGGAACATTCATCCTCGAATAGGCTATAATAAGACTTGAAGAACAAGAAACATTCTGACACAAAACATAATGCATCATTCATCATTTCAAAAGCCATTTAAAACTCATGTCGAAATATTATTCAAATAATTTTTGTACATATGTATGCATGCAATGTCATGAACTCAAGAAAACAAGGAATTTGAACCATTTAGAAGAGGATAGAACCTAGTAGCTTAGGCTTGAGTAGATTGGAAATGATGGGGGTATCGCTTCATCATGTTCGACTCCACTTCCCATGTAGCACCCTCCACATGTTGGTTTCTCCAAAGCATTTTAACCAAAACTACTTCCTTGTTGCAAAGCCGTTTTACTTGCCCATTCAAGATCTCGACCGGTACATTTTCATAAGTCAAGTTTTCCTCAACCGCAACACCTTCCAAGGGCACAATTGCCTTAGGGTCACCAACTAATTTCCTCAACATTGAAACATGAAACACCAAGTGAATAAAGATCATATCCAAAGGCAACTCCAATCTATAAGCCATATAGCCAACCCATTCAACAACCTCGTATGGTCCAACATACCGAGGACACAACTTACCCGTTTTGCCAAAATGCATGATGCCCTTCATAAGTGATACCTTTACATAAACCCAACC
The DNA here is from genome assembly GCA_038996855.1 of Solanum aculeatissimum. Taxonomy (NCBI): domain Eukaryota; kingdom Viridiplantae; phylum Streptophyta; class Magnoliopsida; order Solanales; family Solanaceae; genus Solanum; species Solanum aculeatissimum. Next base: position 26,174 of record JBCEWC010002633.1, read on the forward strand.
ACCCACATTAAATTTGAGGTCTCTCCTCCTAACATCTGAATAGGAATTTTTTGCGACTTTGAGCCGTCCTCAACCTTTGCCTAATCAACTTCACCTTCTCTATAGACTCAACAACTAAGTTCGGACCTAACAATGCCATCTCACCTAACTCGAACCATCCCACTGGGGACCTATATATCCTACCATACAAAGTTTCTAATTGAGTCATGTCAATGCTAGCATGGAAACTATTATTGTAGGCAAACTCAATGAGCGGTAGATGATCATCCCAATTTCCCTTGAACTCCAACACACAAGCCCTTAACATATCCTCTAAAGTTTGAATTGTCCTCTCGAGAATACATATACATATACGAGCTTTAAAATGGAGATTTCAATACTTCAATTTCAAGAATAATGCAAGGTTGGCTACAAGCTCAAAATTCACATTTCAAAACCTTTCAAGTCTGAACAAAAATTTCCGAGAATTATTTCCATAGACCAATGCAATGGGAGTAGCTCATTCTAACAAAACAAAGTGATGTAAAACACCCACAGTACTTAAAAGCCATATCCAGACAAGATGTGATCACATTCTAGTCAATTCCCATGTCTTGCCAAAATCAAGCCAAATCATATCAAGAGTTTCATCATTTCAAACCTTCCATGTAATGCATATATCATGAATGATGAGATGTGTGCATGGGCAATAGAGAGTCAATAAAATTCAACAATACAATATGAAACTCAATTGAAATCCATGAGAAAATCCCAATTTAAATAATAATTTACATTACCCATTCCTAAACAAGCTTTCAAGCGACCATGCATATTCAAATCTTCATAATTTCAATGCAAACCATGATAATTGAATTTAAATCATCTTAAAATCAATATTAAACTACAGCCCACAACTCAATTGAATTAAATCATTCATAAATTAAATGACCCCTTTTCAAAGAAAGCTAAAATTCATCAAAATTGAAGAAGAAGAAGAGTTTTGGGTCTTCATGGTTAAAAGGAGAACCATGAATCAATCCCACATACCTTGATTAACAAAGAAGAATAAGAAGAATTTGATGAATAATTGATTTTTCTCCAAATTTCCAAGCTTAGTCTTCAATGGAGCCTTGAGAGAATTTGAATGAAATTGAATGGGATTGAAGAAATTTGAATTGAATAGGAGTGAATAGGGTTAAATCAGGGGTTTGTGAGGGTTTAAAATGATGAAACAACCTTAGGATTAGTTAAAAATTACAATTAAACCATTAATGAAACGAGAAAGAAAAATTGGAAACAGTCATTGATGATGTGCACTACACGAACCATGTAGTGACTCACGGTCCGTGAACCTTATCGTGTAGAAACACTTGAAACAACAAATCCCTGGGTAACTCTCTAGAACTCTACATGGACTGGCCTCACAAGCCGTGAGGCTTCACATGGACTATGAGCTGATCCGTAGAGCCTCCCTTGGCTCCGGGCCTCGGCACAAATCTTTGGTGGCTTACTGGAACTCCGCACGGAGGAGGCTTACGAGTTGTGAGGCTTCACATGGACCACGAGCTAGTCTGTGGAGCCTTACTTGGCTCAGAGTTTCTGTCCAGTTTCTTGGTTGTCCACTAGAACTTCACACGGACTAGGCTCATGGGTCTTGAGCCTCCCCACGACTCGTTAACCCTCCCGTGGATCAAAGCCTTAGCCAAAATCTTTCTTCCCTTTTCCAGAATGTTTTCCTTGCACAGGCAGTCCCACTGAGAAGGCCATAACTTCTACATCTGAACTCCGATTTGAGTGAAACCAAGTGTGTTGGAATGATAACTCAAAGAGCTTCAATGTGATTGATCGTGGCCACAGTTCAACCTGTACCAAGAGATATGACCATTTAAAGTCAGTACTTCCATAAGAAGTGAAGAAAAACTTAACCAATATGATTTCTTCCAAGGCAGTCATGCAAGAGAGACTGGGGAAATTCATAAAATAACAAAGACTACCTCAAATCAGCCCTCAACCAGTAATGCAAGATTTAGAAACTTTCAGGTTGTTACATATGCACCTTTGCTTCTTCTTGAGACTTTATTTCATGGTTGATCACCCATGATCCATGAGCCTCACTTTCCCCTTTTCTTAGCTTCAAGTTGACCTCCACAACATCTATATCCCATTCAAATAAGTCCAATTCATAACCTCTAGCAATAGGTAAGCTCTTGAGCTCGTCCTTCATGTTGAGAAATTGGTATCTTTGAGCCACTTCATTGGCAAGTCTACGACTCAAGTTCACGAGCCAATCTTGACTCACAACACTCTTGTTGAGGTCGGGGTCAAATTCCACAAGGAATAATATATTGGCAGTTGAGTAAAGCAAGGACTTGTGATTACTAGAGTTTGATTCGAGGGGCGAGTACCAAGAAAGAATTCTTACTAAAATTGGGGGAAGCTAAGCTAACAACTACTCCTAACAAGAAAGGAAAAATAGGGTAAGGATTGATCAAGTGAGGGAGAAAGGATAGGAAATATGAGAATAAATCAAAACCCAATTGATCCATCACACTTAGCATCCAATAGACTCTACGGGTAGGCTAGGTTGCTTGTAACCTAAATCTTCTATGATATTGGGTGTTTTACATGAATCCACTATAATCTCACACACGGACCACCAAGGACACGCTTGGCCTAAGAAGTAAAAGCAATACCCCTAATACCTTAGTCGTTGAGTCCCTCACGGGCTCTCGACAAATAAACCCATGACTATCATACAACCTTCCGGTCTAATTATACATTCTTATGCAATAATTGAAGATATAACCAAGACTCAAGTTTGCAACCTCAAATCATAAGCTAAACATAAAGGTAAACATGAACCCATAAACCAATTCAATCAATCAAAGAAATTTGGGAGAAATCCTCTTGGTTTTGAAAGTAAATCGTCAACTAGGCATGAAAGCAAGAGTAATGATCAAGACCCATAAACAAATTAACATCCAAACCCAATTAAATCTATAATTTAATCATTCAAGACCAAGGAAATAAAGAGTAAGTGAAGGATTTTATAATGGAAGCTCACACTCTTCAATTCACTCAAGAAATTTTAGAAAACTCACTCAAAATCCTCACCCAAAACTAAAATCTACACTAAGGTGTGTTTCTCTCTTCAAAAGTTGTATGAATTTCATTCTAGGGATTTCTAACCCTTGGATAATGGCTAGGAGTTCATGTATATTAGAATTGGGGCTGAAATGATAAAATTCCACAACTGTCTTGTCGCTGGTAACCGAAGTACTCCGCATTCACAGAGCTTTGACCATGTTCATAGAGGTCAACTAATGTTAGGCACTCCATGTTTGTGCTTAAGCATTTGGCAATCGTGGAGGTTTCTCACCCTTTGATCCACATATGTGCCAGTGTTGGGTGCATTCAAGCCCCTTTTAGCTCCACCGTTCTGTGATCGTAGACCTGATGGCTGCGTTCGAAGAACGTAAATGTTGTTAGGTACACTTTGTGCAATTTCAACTCCTATTGGCTCTAATTCAACTATAACTTCAATTCTTTCCAGCAAGGACAAATCTAAACAAATTGTACCTATAACATACATCATTCAAAGCATAATTTAGCTTTAAGTTATGAATTAAATAACACAAAATCATAAGAAAAGAGTAAGAAATTAGTGTGAATGACATAATCATTAGTACCGATTGAGATTTTTAATCGAAAAGTGAAGAGGTTAAAAAATAAGGAAGTCAAATGTTATGGAGAAATCAACAAGTTCAGAGTGCTACTTGGGAAGTGGAGGCGGACATGAGGAAACGATATCCTTACCTCTTTCCTTTTATTCAAGCCTAAGGTACCTAAACATGATCTATTTTTCTAAATCTCAGGAATATGTGTTTCCTGGTCATATTGCATCCATGCATGATCATGCGATTGTTTTGAATGATATTTGATGTATTATTTTGATGATTTTACAAAAATGATGATTAAGTTGCATTTTGAGGACAAATGGTCATATTGGTCATGATTCTACTCTACTCAAGCTTACTTTTGTCTCATTTGAGGACAAATGGTCCTAAGGGGGAGATATTGTAACACCCAACATGTTGAAAAGTTTGAAAAATAGAAAAGTTGTGAAAATTTTGAGACTGGCTGGTGCTATGAGCCAATCTATGGTTCATGGATCAAACCATGGGTCGTATTAGTGTCTCGTGGTTGAGGTCCTAAAGTAGGAGAAAACTTTGGTTACTAAAATTGAAGTACGAGAGACACTATGAGTCGTACTCCTTAATACGGACCATAAACTTGTTCATGAAAGGGACCTTGGTGAATGAATTTTTTTTTAAGTTTTGGAGAGATCTACGGAAGGGTTCTACGGTCCATAAATGGAACTATGGACCATACATGGATTTTGTGGTTCTTAAGTGCAATTTTGAGAAGCTCAATTTTTGGAATGATGCAATGCACAAGCAAGAGTATGAGTCATACTTTACTCTATGGCTGGTAAAGTATGCCTGTTGATGGGTCTGACAGATTTCTCTTTGGTCATCTCTAATTTATTTTACTCCTAAAATATATCGTTTTGAACCTTTTAACTAACTTAATCAACTCAATTTGTAAAAAACCTATTCCTAATTCATTCTTACTCATTCACTCTCAAAATCCTTTTTCAAACCCTCAAAATTTCTCTCTCTAAGATAGGGTTCCATGTGAGATTGGGTTTCAAGATTTTTGCTAAGGATTTCCATATCTTTCATCTTCAATTTGTAAGGTTCCTACTTGAGGTATGTAGCGTTTCATTCTTATACTTGATTCATCCATGAAGCCCAACTTAATTCTCCCTTTTTCTCAAGGTTTAAGGATAGATTTATTTGGGGTTTTATGATGACATTTCAAATAGTTGGATCATGATTACTACATGATTATTATACCTATTTATGCATAAATTATGATGGATTATATGATTTCTATTATTTCCAGGTGAATTAAAGTGATTTCAAATTTGTGATGATTAGGGCTTATTGAATTGATGTGGATTACTTTACTAACTATCCAAATTGATTTCAATTGCATGATTCCTAAATGATTTTCATCTAATTGCATGATTTTAGCTAAATTTCTCATGAACCCACACATGACCCTAATTTCCTGTGACAAAGTTATGATTTTCATGAATATGATTTTAAGTATGAAAGTATGTTTTAATGATGATGAGGGTGACTTAAGACCCTATTGTTGATAAAATCATGATAAGATAGGGAGTATACCCACACTATATGTTAAAGTTATGTATATGGACTATTCCTATGACATGAGCTATTTCTACGAAGTTATGATACCTATTGTACAAGCTAAGAAAGTTTGATTTTTATAAAGTATGAATTATGTTGAAATCTATGTATATACATGATTGTATTCCATGATATTTGACTTAGCATCAAATTTGCTTGTGTAAGGGAGGAGTATCCTCAAGGGTCCCTACATAAATCGTCAAGTCTCATAACTATATGCTACCTTGGGTTTATGAATATGTGCATATAAGGCTAGCTAATAGATCCATATAGTTTTATATTCATGTGAGACTCACTGTGCTAGGATAAAGCCTTAAGGGTGAGGTCTTTATGTACATGTGATTATCACTATGCTAGGATAGAGCATATAGGGTGAGGGTCGAGTCTACCTTGGTAAAGTATACTCTTTTCTTGTTATCGGTTATGGTCGTATTCCCATATATATATGTTAAGTGATGAAAGATTTTATGATGTTTCCATTCGTGATTATAAACATGCATTGATCATTTATATCTTTTCCTTATTCTATTGTTATTGTTATGCATATTGATATTATGTTATGATATTCCATGATGCATGGCATACCTACATACTTACTATATTCCATGTATTAATGCATACTTCTTTTCCTACATGATCTAACCATGTACTGACAGGCAATGACAAAATTATTCCTCCATTTAGTGGCTAGAGTTGGGTTGTGCTTTGAAGATTGTTGGTGAGTTGCAATGCTTTAAGGATAAGCCTTGTTCATGTTATGCTTTCATGTTGAGATTTTACGATTTTATTGTTATTCTATCTTGAGGGTGAGCTGGTAGCATGTTCTCCCATAAGGGAAATTATGACTTTGATATTGATATGTTCCGCTTGTTACTCTTTTATGAATTGCTTATTTTATCTTATGTATGCTTATGATATGATAAAAAGGCTTAGCTGGAGCGCCTTTGGGTGTCACATTCATCGTGTCATGACTAGTCCTAGGTTTGAATTATGACATTAATGCTCATGTTCAAATCCTCCAAATTCCAATGCTTCAACTTTTTTATCATATTATACATGTGTTCATACTCATGAAACTAATTTTTGAATGATAATTTGTGCAAAATTTTGAAAATTTGTGCATACATTATTGCATTCATGTTGGGTTGTTGGTACTCATTTTCCTCTACTCAAGGAAGATTTTATCTCATTCGAGGATGAATGTTCCTAGGGAAGATATTATAATACTCTGTTAGTTAGAAAGTTGAAATAAGGAAAAGTCATAAAAGAATTTGAATTCTATCAGGTTCTATGAGACCTAACCATGACCCATAGATGGAACAACGAATCATGGAAGGCCATCGTAGATGAGTTATTAACCTTAGAAAATTTTGAGGAGAATTAGAGAAATTACAAGATCATTGTACAAACTGTGAAACCATCTACGACCTGTATAAAATAGTTGTACATTGGGGTCCAAATTTGGATAATTTGAGGGGTTTCTGTAAGGCTCCGCATGTTAGAAAGTCAAAAAGTGGAACTAAAAAATTGCAAACCAAGTACGAGCCTCATTTACGGATCGTGGTTCAAACCACGGGTCATAAACAAGGCTCATGGATGAGATCAACTAGAATTTAAAATAGGGTAAGTGTAGGAATCTTCTATGAGGGGTATTTATGGTCCATAAAAGAAACTACGAATCGTAAAGAGAGTTTGTAGATTGGATCTTGGGTTGATTAAAAATTGGGTTTCTGAAATTGTATGAACAAATATGATGACTCATAGTCGTATTTATGAGTTGTAAAATACACTCATGGATTGAGTTCCTAAGATTGAAAAACTTTCTAAGTATGTAGAGATTCTACAAAAGGGTTCTATGACCCGTAGATTATCACGACCCAAGCCTAGGGCCTATACGTGACATGGCGAATGAGGAACCCGAAGGAACCCCAAACAAGCCTCTCAAACTTGTCATCATACTTCATCGGTCGTGAATGTACATACAACATTAAATAACGGAAATTAGGGACTAAGGGCAAACCATTTCAAAATAACATCATAGAATAAGAGTCA